>JAKRRZ010000004.1:0-62374 GCA_022627015.2 Podosphaera aphanis
CGTCTCATTATTTATTCTAGCGTGAATTTGAAAGAAACCTCTCACCAAAATTCAAGAATAGAGTTTTGAGCGTTGCCTATTTTGAACACGCTAAAGAGAGATCGTCTAGCGAATTGTCCATATCTGTTTACTGATCGACCAAATCGACAGGGTTAGTGGCAGGGCTTCTCAATACTTACCCCTCAATAGTTGTATTTCCTGTATTTTTGCGGGCCCTCAAAGACGCTAGTAAATTCAGGACCCTTGAGAGAGAGTAGACAGGGCTTTTCACAGGGATTATCGCACTAAAATCATCCAGAAACAGTATGGACTCCTGTACGATCTACAAGGCTAAGCTCAAATACTTTATGATCAACGCCCTTAACCTAGAACAACATGGGTTGGAATCAAACCGCCAAAAACATTATCTCGAGAGCTTTACCACACTGTTTTATCGATATTAAATGCATTGTGATGTTATTTAAGCAATTACAGTTATTTCTTATTAACTGATCTGGGAATTTTTAAGAGAATCAGTTTATTTATTTAGATCTACTAATATCTGGTTGGCCCTCCATCGGCATCAATGACAGCCTGGTATCTTGCTGGCATGCTAGCTAACAGCCCATAAAGCTGATCGTGAGTAATGGCGTCCCAGGCATCCTCTACTATTTCACGCACCTCGTCTCTAGATCGCTGGTGACCTCGTTCAAACTCAGGATAATTAGTTTGAATGAAGATTTTCATGAGACTCCAAACCGCATCGATCCGATTCAGATCCGGGGAAAACGCCGGCCATACTATAGGCTCAACCCCATGAGCTCGAAGAAAACTAGAGGTTAAAGCCGCTTTATGGCATGGAGCGTTGTCTTGCATGAAGCCTATTCGATTACCAGTATGCTCCATGCTCCGTCCTAACCACTGCACAACATGAGGAAGAATTTTCTCGGAGTAACTCACGGCAGTCATCTTCTGCCAGTCTTTTTTCCAGAAAACACTGGGGCCCTTTTTACGACCCGCGAAACTGCCCAAAAACATTCAAGAGATGCTCTCCTGATACTTATCACTCACACAGTCATCTTCGAAATCCTCGCCTATCTTCGATGCTCGTTAGGACATAATCATTTGGTTAAAAGTTCAGTTTTAAGCCAAACCCTTCAAGTGACGTGTTTGAATCTTGTCTCGCCATCATTTATCCAGGTCTCGTCACTCCAAAGAATCTGCGTCCAGTCCTCTGGTGTCCAATGTCGGTGGGCCTCATCCTAAGATTTCCATATTCTCTTGTTCTTCTCTGATAGAGGTGGTTTCTTTCGTGGATGGCGACGTGCATAACCCCTCTACTGAAGCGCAATCCGTACGGTTCGTTCACCAATATTTCAATCGGGGAAGTTACATGCAACTTCACGGTACGTCATCGGTCTAGTTTCCCTGGAGGGGCAAACAAATCACACCAATTCATCAACTTGTGCTGGAGATAATCTCGCCGGCTGACCTGTGCTTTTTCTTGGACATACATGACCTGTAGTAATTGTGTACTTAGCTTGTGCTCTAGTGATCTTAAGGTGCTCTGCAATTTCTTTTCGACTATGGCCAGCGCCATATAACGTCAAAATCTATCAGTGTTAAAGTTTTGCTGATTAGTTCTGTGAAAACCTCTTAAAGTACCTTCAATTTTTGATCTCGGCTGACATTGGGCGAGCGCCGCGGTGTAGCTGTCGTGGGATCCATATTGCGAAGATTTGTAGAATAGACAAAAATCTATATTAATATGTATTCAATTGCTAGAGCAATAATTTCGGAGTTTCTTTCTTGTATCAGGAATATTGAAATAGAGTCTGACAGCAGCTGTAAAAGATATAAATGATTGACAGTGTGCGTGACTGTTGCGTTATAAACAGGATATTTTTGTGCGTGCGGGGTAATGATGACGGTTACCAAAATAGCTCTAATAACCGAGAAATTTTGTAAGGATCCATTTTGAAAATGTTTTAGTGCAAATTAGCTCGTAATTAGACTGGGGTTTACCCCTGATGATCGGTGAAAGCTGGGGATAAACTCTAGGCGTGTACCAGAGTAATAACTATTCATAGCGTATTTGCATGGATCAATGGTCTACTATGTCTAACCACCCCTGTCCCTGGGGAAATCGCGAAGGTAAACAAGACGAGTTCTCCTTCCTTATTGAATCCAACATTCTCACAGGATAAAATGATTCCGCGTCAGTCAAACGCTCGGAAATGCTATTATGATCTTTTGCATCCGTTCCGAATCCCAAACTCCATTATTATTTATCTTGTTTGTCTCATGTTCGCCTTTTAATCTCTAGCCGTATACTGATTTATAGCCAAAAATATAAATTGGAGCAGCTGCATTTCTAAATCCTTCAAGAATTATTCATCTCCTCACAGAGCATGGACGTTATGGAGGCATCTAAACCTCCAGCTGAAGATAAAAATGAAACAGATACGGCACCTCTAGCAAAAGATAAAAATGAAACAGATACGGCACCTCTAGCAAAAGATAAAAATGAAACAGATACGGCACCTCTAGCAAAAGATAAAAATGAAACAGATACGGCACCTCTAGCAAAAGACAAAAATGAGACAGATATGGCAATCTCACAAATTCCTAATCGTCCAACCAAATCTGAGAAGTCTGATGGTTCCGGTGAGAAGCCAAACAAAATAGTGCGTAAGACGCCTCTTTCAGACGAAGAGGAGGAAGAAGAGATAAATTCCCTGATAGCTGCACTAGAATCTGAAGATGAATTCAGTGATGAAAACAACGACGAAGAGAACCTCGAGGATGAGCGTTGTGCGCCAGAAGATCAACTACAGACAGATGCCCATATTGGGTTAACAAGAGCCGAGGTTAATGATCGTCTGAAGAAGTATGGATATAACCTAGTAAAAGAAGAGAGACAGAACCTGATAATCAAGATTCTGAGGTACTTTGTTGGCCCAGTTCAATTCGTGATGGAGGTTTGGCTTTCCACCTTATCAACCCGTCCAATCCATCTCTATCCAACATGTCTCACGCTAATTTTTACTCTTACTATTT
This sequence comes from Podosphaera aphanis, assembly GCA_022627015.2. Taxonomy (NCBI): domain Eukaryota; kingdom Fungi; phylum Ascomycota; class Leotiomycetes; order Helotiales; family Erysiphaceae; genus Podosphaera; species Podosphaera aphanis. Next base: position 3,040 of record JAKRRZ010000004.1, read on the forward strand.
AGGCTGCCGCAATCCTTGCTGTTGGTCTACAAGAATGGGTTGATTTTGGCGTTATCTGTGGTCTGCTTCTTCTTAATGCTGCTGTCGGTTTCCTTCAAGAATATCAGGCAGGTTCCATTGTCGACGAATTAAAAAAAACCCTGGCACTTAAAGCTTCTGTAGTTCGCGAAGGGCGTGTTTATGAAATAGAGGCTTCTGAAGTTGTTCCAGGCGATGTTCTTCAAATTGAAGAAGTGAGTCGATCGATCAAGTCAATCAAGCTTAGCCCAAAGATTCTAAGATGCGCTCTTCTAGGGTACCATCATTCCTGCAGATGGACGCATTGTAACCGATGATATTGTACAAATTGATCAATCTGGAATCACTGGAGAGTCCCTTACCGTCGACAAATGTCAAGGTGATACTTGCTACGCGTCGTCATGCGTAAAGGGTGGTGAAGCCTTATTAATCATCACCGCTACTGGAGACAATACATTCGTCGGCCGAGCTGCCACGCTCATCAACCAAGCATCTAGTGGAACTGGTCACTTCACTGAAGTTTTACACGGCATTGGAACGATTTTGTTAATATTAGTCATTTTTACTCTCTTGATCGTCTGGATTTCTTCCTTTTACCGCTCCAATCCCATCGTCACCATTCTCGAGTTCACTCTGGCTATAACCATTATTGGCGTTCCTGTTGGTCTACCGGCTGTAGTAACCACTACAATGGCTGTCGGAGCAGCGCATCTTGCTAAGAAAAAGGCAATCGTACAAAAGCTTTCTGCTATCGAGTCATTAGCTGGAGTTGAGATACTGTGCTCTGATAAAACTGGAACTCTGACTAAAAACAAGCTTTCTTTAGGAGAACCTTTCGCTGTACCTGGTGTAGATCCCGACGACCTGATGTTGACGGCGTGTCTCGCTGCGTCTCGGAAAAAGAAAGGTATTGATGCCATTGACAAAGCCTTTCTTAAAGCTCTTCGCCATTTTCCACGAGCCAAAGCAGCTATGTGTAGATATAGGGTAATTGAATTTCATCCCTTTGACCCTGTCTCTAAAAAAATTCAAGCTATAGTTGAGTCTCCCAATGGGGAGCGTATTGTTTGCGTAAAAGGTGCCCCTCTCTTCGTTTTAAAAACGGTGGAGGAGGTAACTCCCGTTCCAAAGGAGATTGAACAGGTATATAAAGATAAAGTTACGGAATTCGCAATTCGAGGATTTCGCTCTTTAGGTATTGCTCGTAAACGTGGTGAAGGTAATTGGGAGATACTTGGGATCATGCCGTGCTCTGATCCTCCTCGTTATGACACTGCCCGAACTATACATGAAGCCAAGACTCTCGGCCTTTCTATCAAGATGTTAACGGGCGACGCAGTCGGTATAGCGCGTGAAACCGCACGCCAACTCGGTCTCGGGACAAATATTTACAATGCAGAGCGTCTCGGTCTTGGAGGTGGAGGGGACATGCCTGGTTCCGAATTCTTTGATTTCGTCGAAGCCGCTGATGGCTTTGCTGAAGTCTTTCCGCAACACAAATATAGTGTCGTCCAAATTCTCCAAACACGTGGTCACTTAGTTGCCATGACTGGTGATGGCGTTAATGATGCACCATCTCTCAAGAGGGCAGACACTGGTATTGCTGTTCAAGGCGCATCTGATGCCGCTCGGTCTACCGCTGATATTGTTTTCATGGCTCCTGGTCTTGGTGCCATCATTGATGCTCTCAAGATTTCACGACAAATTTTTCATCGTATGTATGCCTATATTATGTACCGGATCGCATTATCACTACACTTGGAAATCTTCCTTGGCTTATGGATAGCCATAATGAATCGCTCTCTTAAACTAGAGTTGGTGGTTTTCATTGCTATCTTCGCCGACGTTGCCACGTTGGCAATAGCCTATGATAGAGCCCCGTACTCTAAGTATCCCGTCAAGTGGAATCTTCCAAAATTATGGGGCATGTCAGTTCTCCTCGGGGTTGTCCTCGCTGCTGGTACTTGGATTACCCTCACTACTATGCTTGTTCGCAGTCCCAACGGAGGTATTGTTCAGAACTTTGGTGTCATCGATCCAGTCGTATTTCTAGAAATATCACTAACAGAAAACTGGCTTATTTTCATCACTCGCTCTAATGGTCCATTTTGGTCCACTAGGCCTTCTTGGCACCTTTGTACTGCTATCTTTGTCGTTGACATTGTTGCCACATTGTTTACTATCTTTGGCTGGTTTGTTGGCGGCAAAACTTCGATTGTCGCTGTGGCTCGTATCTGGATTTTCTCTTTTGGTGTTTTCTGTGTTATGGGTGGCGTTTATTATCTTCTCCATGATAGCCCCGGATTCGATGACTTCATGCACGGAAAATCGATGAAGAGGCAAAAACAAAGATCCATAGAAGATTTCCGTATGTTAAGATCTGCCCGTATCTCTTTTTTGGCTAACAAGTATGCTACAGTCATTTCCCTGCAACGTGTCTCGACTGAACACGAGAAGTTAATATAATAAGTTGTACATTTTTAATCTGTAGCAGGAAAGAGGGCAGTAGAAAGGTGCTAGGTCCACTAAAAGAAATCTTTTAAGAGCTGATTAAAGTGGATTATGACAAACTCTATGTTATTCGACAATTCTTCAAGCTGAAAAAATACGTTACTCTAGACTAAAATAGCCAGTTGGGGTACGGTTATCATTACATACACCCCAATTGCCCGACACTCGGTGAGAGTTAGAAGTTCTTCTAGCAAGATCTGTTGATACTCCGAGAATAATGTATAGAAAGACTTTAATAGTATAAATACTTAGACGTGTATGGTAATGGGTATTAAAACACTTATGCTTCCTGCATGTAGTTTATGAACAAGATAAGTTATATTTAACCATTAACCGATAATATCCTTAGTTTTAGAAATACTAGATTGATACTTCTAGTGATGTCTATTTCAGATTAAAGTGATGGACGACGCTGGTATAATCTGGATCTGGAAACTTGGTCGCCTGTCATATTCTCCCAAGATAATTATCACGCAACTTATCTTGATTTAACCGTCCAAAATCTTATGGCGACGAGCTATGCTCACTGAACCCTTCTGGAGATGACATGTGGTCAGTGTCGTCATCAACATCATATGTTCCTAGACGTGCGGACTTCTATCTACACTGGTCAAATATGTCTCATTACAACATTCAACCTGATTTCGATATTACACGCGTGCCGTTCTGTGGCGATGTGTTTGCTCGACAACTTAGGAGGGGTTGGTTGATGATGTTGTAGTAGTAGTAGTCACCCGTGTCAAGGGTCAGTCTCAGACATGGTATAAACGTGTTGGCCATAACAAGCGATTAGTAAGGGCTGGGCCGCAATCAGTTTATCTGTCCAACGCGCGTCATATTGATGAGGATGAAGCTATATTCTCACAGATGAGATCGGAGACCCTAGGTGAGGTGAGGTGATAAATAGGGCAGGGCAGAGCAGGGCAGGTGGGGATAGATGGATCCGGCTCTATATATGCGGGGTCTTTGGAGGCTGGGCCGACGCGGAATTTCTGGGATGGCAACAAGGGGTTTGGAGTCACGATGCTTGAGCTTGGGTCTGGATATGTCATGGCTGAGCCCTATCGGGGAAGAGAAAGGGTGATTCTTTCGGAAGCTTACATGCTACGAGTATGTGTAAAGACAAACCCGTGGTTATGGGCTTTGCCCGTATGGGAGCTGGTCACAGGGACCACCCCAGTAAGAATCGTAATAATGAGACCCTAATAGGCGGGGGGCGGGTAGGCCGGGAGCTGGAATGAGCGTTTCTGAGTTAAGTGAAGTCGTTACATCAGGATCGGTGGAGTTGGGTGTTGAGCACCAAGGGACGGGGACCAGGCAACTTCATGGGGCAGGGTAGATTAGCGAGTTTGGGTGAGGATATATATTGGGGAGTCGAGCCACACATTGTATATGCCCCTCTGTCATAAGATTATAAACTAATTTCACGACTTCGACCTTCGTGAACAACTAAGGTCCTCGATTCCCTAACACCCGTGACTACGCTATCTGGTTAAGCAGGGTAGGTCATGCACTAGCAAGAATATGGTATGCATCTAGCTTTCTTGGGGACTCTGGTCAACGACTTCTTGTTTGCGTCAACGCAGTGCTCATCAAACCTTCGGATACAAATGAGCGGCCGCTTTGTTCGGGTCCGAAAGCGACGGTAGTCATGATGCCCAGCGCAATGATTACGGTGGCAATTCCCATAACAGAACCATAGGCCGAAGGACAAGAGGGAGATGAAGGAGGAGCGGGAGATGTGTGATGAGCGACGCAACGTCGCTCGGCAAGAGCATTGACAATTTGAGTGCTCGGGGACGAAATCATGTTTCCCAGCTGATATGTAATGCCGATAAAAGACGAGCGGTAGGCAGGAGGCGCGAGCTCGTTCAGGTGGATGGGGATCACCCCCCATGCGCCCTGCACACAGAATTGCATTAGGAAGCCTGTCGTGCTCAAGGCGGGCTCTGACCGTGGCAGGATCCAGGCGGGAATCATGAGTGTTGAGCCTAGAGTAGCAGCAATGATTGTTCGGCGACGACCAAAAAATTGTGAGATATATCCCATGACTGTGCCGCCCACACACGCACCGACTTCCATCCAGATGGAAGCCTGGCTTGCTGCAGAATTATCTAGTCCCTTCTCTTTCATCAAGGTTGTGTAAGAGTCCTGTGTGGCATGTGAATAAAAGTTGAACCAGGTCATCAGAAGAGTGCAATAGAGACAAGTTTTATATTGGGTCGCTAGCATTCTCTTTATGTTGCTCCAAGACACAGCAGAGTGAGAGTTCATCTGACAACCCTCTTTGATCGCGAGGAATTGTTGTGATTCAGGAAAGAGAATGCGCAGGAACCCAACGAAAAAACAAAAGGCGGCAGCTATCCAGAACACCTGACGAGGTAATGATAAGCGATCGAGAGAACCCAAAGGGAAACACCACCAAAACTCACCACCTTAAAGGTTTCGGGCGCTCCTCCCACCCCCAAGTTGACACACGCTGCTAATACATAGCCAAATGAATAGCCCTGCTGCAAGATACCTGATAATAAGCCGCGTGCTGCGCTCGGGCAGTTTTCTAGCCCCATAGCCATGGCATTCCCGTAAATACCGCCCATAAATAAACCAAAAAAGGAGCGCACAATAAGTAGATTTGTAAAGGTCTTACAAAAGATAGTCGCAACCTGTAGAAGGCCAAGGACAAATAGATCAAATACCATGGGCCATTTGCGACCAAATTTATCACCCACGATTCCGAAGATGGCAGCACCGAATGAACGCAACAGAAGAGTAAGAGTTATGGCGCTAGTAATCGTAGTATTGTTTGTGTGATAGCTAGAGATGTGTCGGTTATTTACTTTTTTGGGGGAAAAAAGGCCTGTTGTGGTGATGAGCGCCTGTAGCAGAACTCACTATTGAGCTAGCTTGGTCGTTTGGATTGACAAGGCATGAAAATCAAAAGCGTCTGCCGTCCAAGCCAGGAAACCAACAATAAAATAAAGCCAGTCACGCGTCGAGAGTAAGGCCAGAAGGCTCACTGGGTTTTGGAGCGGTTCGGGCGCAATCCATCTCGTCTCCATGGATGGGCTCTCAACACGTTGATTCCATGTGAAAAGGTCAAGCCATGCCTGTCGAGCTTTTGCGATGATGCCCTTCTGGTGAACAATATCGGGCCCACCGTCTGGTGCTGTAGCTGACATGATAGGAATTCGGTTGTGGGCCAACCCTGGATGATTTGAGGACTTCACTTGATAGATGTGCTGCAGTAGAGGGACGGAAGACTTATTCCAGCGATATACATAGGCATATTCTTGAGAGGAACAGGTTTTGCATGTAATTTCTCACATGAAATTCAGACACTCTTCCTCTGACCATCCAGCCACAAAGAGGCTTTTCAGATCATTTTACTCTCGGCCTGCCAGATTTTAGAAGCCGACCAATCATAGGGATAAGATAGGTGAGAAAGACACCGATACTCCTGCATAGCTGTCATTCCATATGGATGAATCTAAAGATCTGATTGAAGTCATAGGCAAGTGATGATTCGATTCAGCTGACTTTCTCTTGCGTTTTAAGGCGGACGTCAAACGAGTTATCTGCGTCTTTGAATGATAAGATATGTAGTGTGATGATTCATGGGTTCAGCTAAATAACAGTTCGCTAAGCCGAATTTAGATTTTTGCCCTGTCGAACCCAAAGCATGACGACACCTCCGAAATTCTTGGCATATGCAAAACAAAAGCCATCAACAAACAACAAATAAGAGGAAAATTCCAACTGCTCCTCGCTCTATCTTCCCACCAGTCACAAATACGCTCGTAGTTTCCAGTATATACCATCATGAACCTTTGATTAAGAAAAGGTGTCCATAAACGTCTATTGGTATCAGCAAAGAACGAGCAAAAATGTGACCACAAACAACAAGCCTCTCGCAAAATTCAAGAGTATAGCTGCGATAGTGACATGTCTCCAAGGGAAGTTAACAAATCTTCCTAAGATAGAAACTATTGCTGAAATATCTAGTTGGATCAGCCTAGGTTGCGAGACCGCCAAAAAGCACTGCAGATCCCAAAGGCTTGCTGTTCGAAGGAAAAAGAGTCGCTCAAAACGTGCGAACAGAGATCGTAGAGATTTCTGCAAGGAATTTCACTATTTCGAAGCAAAAAGCCAGCACGGCAAAGCCATGCTGCATTCGCATTGGGCACTGGTAGCTCACATCAGAATAATGACATGAACATCAATCTTCTAGATACCGAGCTTGGATTCCGGGCAACCTCCGGTTGCTTGAGGCACTATGGTATTCCTAAGGATATACTAGTTGCGCACAACGAAACATGTCTAGGGGTCAAACCCTTACTGATGAGTTGTTGCACTATGTATTATCTAAGGAATTACAATAGTTGCTTTGACGGTTTCCAGCGATCTTCGGATTTAAAGATGCTAATTAGCCTTTCTAGAAATGGATTGGATAATCTAAGTGTCCGCAAATATTGGAAACAATAAGCTTATATTATATTAGAGATCGACAGACAATTTGGCGTTCTTGGTGGATCAAAGTTTTCGATTTGACAAAACCCATTCGAATTCTGGTATACTTTTCATGAGTACGAAGTGAGGTTTCTTTGATTCCACACGACACATTTCTTCGACTACTCTTTGAACATTACCAGCAAGAGCGCCAAAGAGGAGGTGTGAAGACTAGCAAATCGTTGTACTGGTCAACTGGGTACAAAGTTGTACATGAGGTCCGAAGGAGTACAGAAGAATGCGCGAGTCGACAAGTGTATGGGTACACTCGAGCCGAAGCGCGCTAACAAAGGAAAACAAACGCCAAATATCGGCCTACACGTGACCCCGTGAGTCCTAGTCATGACACTACTCCCCCCCCCGTGATTGTCGAAACCTAACTCACAGCGTCAAGGCCCTGGTTTGCGAATCTTTTGCAAATTATCATGACCAGTTGCTGATCATGAGTTATTAAACCATTGCGATGTCTTTAATTGAATCCCGATCCTCCTTTTGAGGCAACCAGTTTTTGGGTATCTTTTGATTAGGTAGTTCGGGCTCATGAGGATATTTTCAATGATAAAGCCACGCATCATAATGGGTAATCCAATTCTCATCATCTTCCCATTGGTATTTTGGATCTCCTGTCCACTTTACTCGATATTTCCATCTATTTCTGAATCTTTTGCAGTCCACAACCTCGTCCACTAGGAGATACTCATCTTGCCCGTCCTTGGAATTAGGATTCAGTACAATTTTGACGCGTTTTGATTTCGGTGGATCTTGGGGTGGTACCGGATTTGGTATATAAAGACGCAATAGATTGGAGTGAAACACATTGAACATGCCATCCGAGGGGAGGCTTTGTGGTAAATCCACTTCTACTGCTTTGCTTCCAGGAATAACTCTCGTAACTCTCCACGTCCTGCGTATTTATCGTCTAGCTTTCTTGCTGGTCTTTCTGATTTCCAATTTTTTGTATCAACGTAAACCAAGTCACTGATCTTAAATAACGGTGCATCACTTCTATGTTTTCTCGCGTGTCTCGTCTGACTTTCCTGCATCCAAGTCGCATTAATCTTTAGATGTTCAAGTATGTCATCCATCCGCTTTACAATGTCGCCAGCTTTACGAATTTCCAGAGAAGATTTATTCCCCATATTCTCAACTGGAATTTTTTGCGCTTCAAATCCTGTCCTCGGATGAAAACCTGTGGCAGCAAAAAACAGTGTGTGTGACAACAGGCTCAGACTTATCGCTATACTTACATCGCCAAGTCCGAAGGAGTTTCAAGTCTGCAACTTCACCATAGGGTTTCATCTCATCAAATATTATGCGCTATCTTCTGCAGGTAGTAATCTTTGAGTTGGTGTTACGATTGAATAATGCCATGATGATCAGAGTCTAGTTCTGTTTCACATCTATCTTTAGACGAGGGCGATAAAAACCTCCATGTATGATATATAGATCAAGCCCAAGGGAATTGAAAGGGGATAGATCAAAATTATTTGACAATTCACATCACTGGTTGATGCCATTTTCCGTTCCACTGATCTCTACTATTCTATAGACTTTTTACCCGCCATCTACTCGACCTAACAGCACATAAATTTTGACACCGTGTCATTCCTGTTGTTGTATTACCAGTATTATCTGTCTGAAATTCTGCCAGATGAAGCCAATCTACCCAGTCATCCTGATTGTAGTTGACGTAATTGCGCAAATCTTTCTCAAGAGATTGGTTGCATCTTTCCGCTTGGCCATCCGTTTCAGGATGGTATGCGGTCGAACAGTACAAGGAAACGCATCATCTCGTACACAATGTTTTCCCCAACTTGGAAATGAAGTTTGTCTCCCGATCAGAAAGTATGGATTGTGGCAAGCCACGTTGCGAGAGTATTGGAATACATACCCTCACTAGCTCTTTTGAGCTGATAGTTTCTACTGGGACAAAGGACCTTCCTTCTTTGTGTCAGGCGATCACAAAGAACTACCATATGTTGATATTGGTTCTGGTTTCTCAGACAGATTGATAGTTGCACTATACTGTCGATAGATCAATCTTGCCAGCGCTTTTCTGGTATTAAGAGAGGTCTTACGCACCCATTCTTTTTATCCCAAGAGGACTTGGTACGACGACAGATGGTACAATTTTTACAAAATCGGTCGATTTCTTTTGCCATATGAGGCCGATAGTAAATTTTATGATGGAAAAATACGTTGCTTTGAACCCCGAGTGCCCTAATCTTGGATGATTGTGGATTTCAGCGTATAGCCTTCCTTTCTACGCCTCATTGTTTGGGACATAAAGTAATCTGTTGACCAAGAGTGTTCTTCGATCTGATACTAGGTCTTTATATCCTTGAATTTGGTAGTCAGCCAATGAAACATTATGATCAGCTTTAATCAGATGCTTAAGGACGCGACGGTTGTGTTCGCTGTTTAAAATTTCAAAAATTTCTCTTGAGACTTAATCATTCTCATGTGCTGTCTGGATTAAATTCCCAGGTGGTCTCTTTATCTTTGAATAATTTATATTCACTTTAGTATTATTGATATCGCCATTAAAATCTGAATCAACATCATGCATGATGCTCGATTTCTTTATTTTGTATGAGGGACAGTGGTAAAGATTTAATTGTGGCGTTATCTAACGTTCTAGTTTCCACATGCTCTGGATCAATTGGGAGGACTTTGATAGCCTCTTCGTTATTAGAAGTAATTATTCCCTCCGTGATAGTATTCTTTTTTAGTAAAGTTTGATGGTTTATCGTGAGCCTTTCATCAGGAACGTCTTTTGGTAAATCTTGCCTACGCCTTGAGAGTGCGTCAGCTACGATATTGTTTTTTCCAGGCTCGTCTATAATTTTGAAATGAAACTGAGAAAGAAAAAGTGTCCATCTAGCTTGACGACGGCTTGATTGCTTTGTTCGCATAAAACTTTGTAATTTTTTATGATCAGATATGACATTAATTGGTGAGTTTGGGGCTATACTCATGAGTTCTGGGCGGAATTCTTTAAATGACTTAACTATAGCTATTAGCTCTTGATTATAAATGTCATAATGTGACTCGGCAGATGTATATTTTTTGGAGAAAAGCGCCGTGAGATACCATTCATTGTCTCCAGCATTTTATTCTATAATTCCACCACATGCTCAACCCGAGCTGTCGCATTTGTCTCTTGTCGGTAATTCAGGGTCAAATATTTTCAAGACTATATCATGTTGAAAAGCAGCTGTAAGATTCCGAAAAGCTTGCTCGAATTCTGATGTGCCATTGATTTTTGTTTTTTTACCTTTGAAATGTGGTAAGATAAGCCCGTTGCCGACGTAGTAAGTGGCAAAGCAATTGAGGAATAATTTTAATAAAATGCCGATAATATCCAATGAGTCCTAAGAATCCTACAACTCCAGTGACTGTTGTTAGTAATTCCCATTCCATTCTTGCTTTGATTTTTGATGGGGCCATTTTAATTCCTTCGGTGCTTATTATCATACCAAGGAACTTGAATTCTACAACATGAAATTCGCATTTTGATAGGTCAGCAAAAAGATCTTTTTCGCACATTTTTTGTATAACCTTCTTTACATGCTCAACGTGCTCCTCAAGGGTCTCGCTCCAAATCAGGATATCGTCCAGATAAGCGGAGCAAAATCTATCTAGGTATTCATGTAATGCATTATTTAGATATCTTTGGAACGACGACAGTGCATTACATAGACCAAAAGGCATAACTTCACATTGATATGAGTCCCGTCTTGTTGTAAAGGCGGTTAGCCATTCATCTTCGCGACGTACTCGAATTCTGTTGAAGGCAGCAATCACGTCAAGCTTTGTGAATGTTTTAGCTTTTGCTAAACACGCTTAAGTCTCTTGAATCAGCAGGATCGGATAACGATCCTCGATTGTAATTTGATTAAGGTCGCGATGATCAACTCAAACACGTAGACTTCCACCATGTTTTCTTACAATCAATAGCGGTGATGTTGCGGCCGAATCACTGGGCACAATGTGTCTTCTGGCTTGCGAATCGTTGATATGATTTTTCGTAACCTCTAATTCCATTCGGCTAAACCATCGTGGTCTATGATTGGGGAGTTTTGAATTCTGATAGATGCGGATTTTGTGATCTCCTTCAGAATTTTTTGGCAACTCATCAGCTGCTTTTCTAGAAAACACATCTTGCTATGCATCATAAATGACCGGTAGTTTATCTTGAAACTTAGGATCTACCTTGTTTTTCATGAATATTTCAAAATCTTCTTTAGTAATTTTACTAATATTCAGATCCTCGACTATGATTTCAGGTTTTAGGTCTCTTATAAATATTCCACAAATAGCACCTGTTGTTTTATCTTGAATTTTGGCATAAGCTTGGATAGCCTTAATGCCACACATTTTTATATCTATAGCAGAGCTGAAATTTTCGATTTTTTCTGTGGTCTTTGATGCTAGCGTTTCGTTTTCTAATGCTTAAAGCGAGTTTATTTCAGTGATTGAGAAAGGTGTCGTTGAGTCTTCGATTATTCTTCCTGGCCGAAGAACTTCTGATTTTGGATGTTTCTTCGAAGGTTTGGAAATTTCCGGGGCTTCTATGTGTAATAACTTTATCTCTATGAGATGTACAGTGTGTGGTGCAGTATTTGCTATCGAAGGCTAACTTTCCTCGCCCTCATCGTATACCACAATCGTGTTTTTGAAGCCAACGATGTCCCAGAATCATCCGATGCCCACCACAACTGCTCACTAGATAACAACGTACCAATTTTAAGGGGGAATCCAGCGGATTCAGTGATGTACTCCTCTGTTCCGTTTCTTCCTTGATAGCCGTGTACTTTTTTCATTGCTTATAGTTTTTTAAATTAATATGGTAATGTTGTGCCAAGTCTCGCGGATTAATATTATAAAAGGCATTGCAGTCAAGAAAAGCTTTTATTTCTACTAAATTTTCTTTATTTTTAGTTTCTGCTTTACAGGGGTTTAGCGTTTCATCTTCGCCAATAAATCCCCATCGATTTAACCGAGATATGAAGTGATTTAAATCTTCTTTTTCTAATCAATGAAACTTGCATTGACACCCCCCAGTAGCGACTATCACCATAGGTTTTTACTTTTCCGTCTCGGAAAATTCAGGAGAGCTGAAAGAAGCATTTTGCGAAGCATTGACTTCTATGTCTTCAATGCTCATAATTACCTCGCTCGGTTTCCTTTGGCATAGGGACGTTAGATGGCCTCTCTGGTGGCAATAGTAACATCTGCTTTCCCGACGCTCCTATTCACGCAGCTGTTCCTTTCGGGCTGCCTTTAATTCGAGATCAATGCTATTTCTGCCACTTGTCGAATAGTTGCTTTTTAATGCGCTGGATGCTGTTTGGGGCGATAATTTATTCTCCTTATTCTTGTCTGCCATTGGAACTTTATTGTCATTTGATAGTGACTTTTTGGATTCAGCAAGTAGCTGACGAGAGGAATAATTGCGCCTAAAATAGTCAGGAGCCATCCCGCATCTTCACGAGTATCAAAAATAACCGCCTGTTGACAATTCATCAATGCCACCAACGATATTTCTAACTCTAGCCACGAAGTCTTCTTCTATATCAACAATTACTCCAAGTCCCCAATCTCTATCTGAATGCTTTTAAGTATTGTGGTCAACCGGAGAAGGGTTTAGAATATTGGAATTTTTGGGAATTTTTTGGTCTTACTAATCGAATATTTAGGCATTTTGATTGGCTGATAATAAGTTACATGCATAATATATCGAATTATACTCAGGTCGCGTTATATTATTTATAACTTTATGTAACAACCGGTCGGATTACGTAAAGCGACCACCCCGACGGTGCGGTGAGCCAATGCGTAGGCGTAGTACCCAAAGAGGTTTGGCGAACTGTTATGTAGCTGAGCCCTTGTTCAATTGCCCTGGATCTATGGCAGATGTAATGGTTGAATTATTGCATCCAAACCTTCACCACCTGAAATGTCTCGCACGTCAACAGGACCAGCCAAGAGATATCCGTGCGCTCGAAAACTTCTGTCGAAGTTTTCGCTACTAATCGCTCTGCTAATTCCCAGTGCGCAACACCGACTTGATAAAAAAAAATCGCTTCCAAAAATCTCCACAACAGTCACACAAAAACTAATAATTAATTCAACTTAAACTCAGTCAATTAAATCAAAATACTTAGAAGTATGAAAATTTTATTCTAGATCTCTCCCACTATTTTATAACATTAAATAGACTCGAAATATAAAATTTAACTGAATAATGGATGGAAGTCATAGTCCTCATTCCTCGAAACAATTCCACCTTTCTGAATATACAAAACGAAATATTTTTATGATAATTAAGGTCATCTCCATTATCATCAGAAAAATTAATATCGTAATAAATTAGTTGGGAATATTTTAGCTACCGTTTTGGCGAGCTGAGGTGAAGAGTAAGACGTGATTCAGACCACTGGTAACCTATGTAATATCTGTCAGCTCTAAAAATATTATCAAGATGTAGGTTATTTTCCAATGAAGTTACATCTCATGAAGATGTGGTCCAGTAGCTCTTATCCTCCGAGATTTCATCTTTATCTCTGCATATTCAGAATAGTACACCACCAGGGCAGGATATATTCCAAGGGATGATAGCGGGCAGAATACTGATCTAATATTAAGTTCACGGGTATCAAATGTAGTGTTCCTAATTACAAAATAAAGAAAGGGGAGACTCCTTTTCCTAGGGAAACATAAAGCAACGGGTCATCATTGCACAACCCCTGCTATGTTACTAGCCTGATGTAGCTAGATAACGCTCTAGCAACCAACTAGCCGGATATGGACTGTCCGCAAGACTTCGTGTATTCCTTAACATTGCAATTAATACTCGGTATCCTTCCTTGAGCTATCTCTTGACTGCCATTGCCATGTGAGGTTTCCGATGTAGCGCCTAGAGTTGAAGCTAGTCAGTTGATTGTGGTTATTTCAACTTCATGCATGCATTCTTTCAATTCTGTTGGTGATGTCAGTGAGATACGGATGGCTTTTTCAGCTGCTTGAAGGGAAACCTCTGTCTTTGGGCTGTAATAAGAGCCTTTTTAGCTTATTTTTTCTTTCTTTCTTTCTTTCTTTCACTGGCTAGTTTTCACACGAGTACCATTATGATTGGACCGTTGCATGTGTTCTTGAGGATGGTCATGTAGTTTCTCCCCCCAATGCATATACTTTTTGTCTAATGATGCTGCACTGAATAATTCTTACTTTGAGGTTTTTGATTTAATTGCCTGAATTTAAGTTGAATTAATTACTAGTTTTGGTGCGATTGCTGATGAGATTTTGGGAGGCGATTTTGTTTTTACCAAGTCGGTCGGTGTCGCGCACTAATTAGTAGCGAAGCGATTAGAAGCAAAAACATCTGTCGATGATTGAGAGCGCACGGATAGGGATTAACGCTCTAATTTTCGTTAGCTTCTTCGTTGATGCATAGATCCACTTTTATTTTAAAATGATATCATAATGCACATGTATATCTTCCCCCATGATGAGAATACAAGGCCCAATCATGTACGGCTTCTCCCCCCATGTCTGTATTAGTGCCTCTCACATTCTTTGGCGAATCATTTTTGAGAGATCGGAACATCGTTTCGCCAAAAGAGACTAGCGACACTTCTGCAGGCATATGATCAGGCCTTAACCCAAATTGTGACACTCGCCCCACATGGTATAGAAGAGACGAACAGGGGATTTAACCGATGGAAAGGCTCGGAAGAGTTTCACTAATTAAAGGGTTCGTATCTCTGGCGTTGCAGTAATAATAGCCCAATTACTTACCTACCCTCAATGAGCCACAGATCTCTGCTAAACTCCTTCTCACCTCACGATAAAACGTCCAATACCGGGGAGGAGGGTTATTTGTAGGTGAGCAGTGTCAAATGTCAACGTCTATTTACTCTTGAGATTTACATGTGTATCATTCATTCGTCACTTCTGTGTGTACCATACAAACAAGAGTGAGTGATGTTGATGGGATCGAATCGAGGACCAGCACATATTTACACTTATCCTTAGGGAGTCAATCGATCGTCCTCTTTTTGCCTTCTGAAAATTTCCCAAAATCTTTCTTGTGGGACTCAGGAGCAGAACCTTCTGCATGTGAAGTGGTGTAGCAGCGCCGTCTCGAACTTCTTACGTGAGAACCTGATTGGACTAGCGCAGACCTCAAAGGTACATGCACGTAGATAGATTATGAGAATAGCGCGTCATGCTTGTTTTTTGATAAAAAAGTTCTGTACATGTACTCCGTGGAGCAATGAGCTCTGGAGGTTCAGGCTGTGAGGCAAGACGTGTCTAACGAGAGTGCAAAAGGTACATGTTTTTCGTGCTTGGGTAACGAGCCCCTGTGGAAAAAGCATAAACGTGATTCTAGAAGAGGTTAAGCGGATTTACTTACCCAAAGACATCCCCACTCTGACGATTAAAATTAAGCGAGAGTAGGTTTTGTACGTCATCCGTTGCAGGATAATGCATAACCCCTGGAAAGATTTATGCTCATCACCTCGGCTCGATGTGCAGACAAATGCCGAGGAGCAACGAAGCCAGGCTGGGCTGAGCTGAGCTGAGCTGAGCTGAGCTGATGTGAAAGATGGAGAAGGGTATAGGATTCGAGGAGGAAGGGAAAGCGCGCCGAGAAGTGCAAAAGATGGGGAGGGAGATGGAGTTGACATGGTGATGGGTGAAATAAACAAACAGATTCCCGTTGATACAACCGTAGAGAGAATACAAGAGAGTATCATGTCACTCAGTAAAGATTTGTTACAATACAAATCTTTTGCTACCGGGGAGAAGTCGCGCTGGGTCACTTGGAACTCCCGTGACTGTTATCTTCGTTTTTTACCAGTCTAGTTTCATCTTCGTATCCTAGTCTGGTCCTACCTGGCTTGCTCGAACAATTTCTATAATTTCGACCTACAACCTTCTTCTCCCACAGCATTAAAAAATATTAATAAATCTTTAGCTAAATTCACGTCAGTATCTGCGAACGAACCGCCTGTCTGTCTGTCTGTCTACTTTGAAGCTGAGGTCATTCAACGATGGCGCCTGAACCTACAAATGAAGCTTATGTCAAAATACTCACAACACCACCCCCAGCGGGCACTCCTTATTCGCTGCCTATCCCCGGCAGTGAGACAGAGAATCGATCCCCAATCTATAGACACTGGCAGTTCGTCAACAAGCCGCTATTAAAAACGCTCGATCCGAAAATTCTTACTGTGCATGACTCCTTTGAGGCATCTCTGAAGAAGCGTGCCAATTATCGTTGTTTAGGAAGCAGACCGTGGAATCCAGCGACGAAAAGTTATGGAGATTTCGAATGGTTAACATATGCTCAGGTCGCGACAAGGAGGAAAAACTTCGGTAAAGGGATTGTCGAATTACACAAGAAAGCTGGTGTGAAAAGTCAGAAATATGCAGTTGGTTTATGGTGTCAAAATCGACCTGAATGGCAAATTTCTGGTCAGTATCGCAAACATGAACCTGTAGACGCTCTAAGGACTAACAAGCCGCAGATTTGGCGTGCATATCACAGTCACTTTACTCTGTGTCGATATATGACACGCTAGGTCCGGAGACGACTGAGTACATAATAAATCACTCCGAATTAGTGTGTGTCATTTCTTCTCTTGTCCATATACCGACTCTGCTCAAACTAGCTCCTCGCATCCCGTTATTAAAGTTGATTATCTGTCTGGATTCAATGGATGCCGGTGAGCGACCAGGCGACTCTAAGGCCGCTCTGCTCAATGCAATGGCAAGCGATGCTGGCATTACAATCCACGAGATGAAAGATGTTGAAGCTATGGGAGCAAAATCAGTGCTTCCAATGAATCCCCCCCGACCGGATGATATCATCACAATTAATTATACCTCTGGGACATCCGGAATTCCAAAGGGTGTAGTTTTGACACACAAAAACGCTGTAGCCGGCACATCTTGTGGACGTACATTTACTGATACCATTCCGACTGATGCATTAATATCATACCTTCCACTAGCACATATTTACCAACGCGTTGCAGAGCAAGGATGTTTCAACGTTGGTTCCTCAATCGGCTACTTTCATGGTGATGTATATGGATTGATTGATGACATTAAGCTTTTGCGTCCATCTGGATTTATCAGTGTACCTCGGGTTTACAATCGGTTTGGAGCTGCCCTTCGGGCCCAGACCCTCGATGCCACCGGTGTCCAAGGCGCTGTTGGTCGCCATATTATCAATACTAAGCTCAATAGCTTAAATTTGCCCCAGGGAAAAGCCTCTAATCGCCACCTACTCTACGACTATTTTTTCGCGCACAAATTACGAAGTGCTTTTGGTCTTCAAAATGCAAGAACTGTAGTCACAGGTTCTGCTCCTCTCGACCCTACTCTGCATCAATTTCTCCGCGCCGCATTTGGAAAGCCTTTTGTCCAAGGGTATGGATTAACAGAAACGTACGCTATGGGTTCATGTCAGCATTCGGAGGACTTCAGCGTTGGAAATTGTGG
Organism: Podosphaera aphanis; assembly: GCA_022627015.2. Classification (NCBI taxonomy): domain Eukaryota; kingdom Fungi; phylum Ascomycota; class Leotiomycetes; order Helotiales; family Erysiphaceae; genus Podosphaera; species Podosphaera aphanis. The sequence continues at coordinate 20,593 of JAKRRZ010000004.1, forward strand.
AACGATTGCTCCTGCCATGGAAGCATGCCTACAATCAGTGCCAGATATGGAATATTTGGTTACCGATTCACCTCATCCTCGCGGTGAGCTTCTTCTTCGTGGTAATGCACTCTTTAGGGAGTATCATAAAAATCCTACGGAGACTAGTAATGCAATACTGCCCGATGGATTTTTTCGCACCGGCGATATCGCTGAGATTGACAGCATGGGCCGATTAAGGATCATCGACAGGCTGAAGAATGTGCTTAAGCTTGCACAAGGCGAATACATATCACCTGAACGAATCGAAAATGTCTATCTGGGTAGTACTAACCTTCTCACTCAAGCTTATGTGCACGGGGACTCAACACAATCTTTCCTGGTATCAATTTTTGGCATCGATCCCGTCGCGTTTGCTCCATTTGCTAGCAAGATCTTGAAGGAGACAATCTCTCCCGATGATATCCCATCCATAAAAGTTGCAGCGCGTGACATACGTGTACGAAAAGCCGTTCTGAAAGAATTGGATACTATTGGAAAGAAAAACAAATTCAACTCATTTGAAAGAGTTCGCAACGTATGGCTCGAAGTTGACCCCTTTACTATACAAAACGAATTATTAACTCCAACGTAAGTCAATTTTATTCTATGAATTCAATTTCAAGCGTTAAGCTAACCTCCAAAGTCTCAAGCTAAAGCGACCTCAAACTGCGAGGAAGTTCCGTGCTGAATTGGACGCAATGTATGCAGAGTCATTAGCCGAAGAGTCAACCAAGGCTAAGTTATAATTACCTTTTATTTATTTAGTGTAAAGCGTTGTTTCAGTTCGGTGTATAATTTGATCGTCTTCCATTCTACCAAATACTTATATACCTGTCTGAATGGTGAGAGACATCTCTCGCTTGAGATGTATTTGTCGAAGAGGACGAGATTTTTTCCAAGTTGAGATGCTCTCATCCGTATATTTACTATATAAAAAATATAAGTGTTGCATGTCCAGTTCAGAGCTAGATCAGGCCCTCTCTTCGTTCTAGTATCGCAACCAGACGATCCCGTCAAGATTCATACAAGTAATTGAAGCCCATCGTAACTGATTGGTCTATCCCGTGACGACCACAATCTTGAACCACAACGTACATGTTCTCTCTCTCGGGCGAGTCGTGATATACATGTACTCCCCCCTTAACATGCAGTCTCGCCGCCTTCAAGCGCTGTATTCATCGGGCAGCGAACGTTGTGCATATTTGATTCCCGTTTTGCTGCGCCACCCTGGTCGACGATACCCAACGATTACTCTACAAAACGTCCATCACGAGCGTGCGAGTACGTAGAGATAGACCTGGCGACGACGGGTTCCGCCAGGGATTTCCGTGAGAGATCGATGGCGGCGGACGTCGTCGGGCTCCAACGTCATCAGGGCACGTTTCACATCACGCCACGGAACGGCCCTGTGACGCAGTGCACGATTGCACAGACGAATCGCGCGGCACGCACGCACACGCATACACAGGTCGAGATCATAGCCAGAGCGCGTCGCTCGGTCTTTATCGTGTTTTGTTCAGGCTCGTCGGTCACCTTCATCTGCTCCCCTCTAGACCCCACCAAAATTCCACCACCACCGTCGTCCCCCCGTGACTTTAATCTTTGGTCGGGCTATCGCGAAATGGTCATCTTATCTCTTCACGTCTTTTTGAATCTGGCGAAAGAGCAGACGCTGAGTATTCTGAGCGTCAGTACTCATGCTCGATGAATTTATTTGACAACAGAGATCATCACCGATTATTTGGAGTTGACAAGGCACGTGAGTGCCGTTAACATTAATCTAACATTATCTTGGACATTAGAGAGCTATTTGACAGCCTTTCCAGTCACACCGACGGGAATTGGCGAGTTGTTGGGCAGGAGAAGCCTACTGACTGGCTTGTCCATACTACAGGCCACATACCCATGCATTTCCACCCACTGTTGATGTTTTTGTGTGTCAAAGCTGTCTAAAGTTCCTTTACCGGTAGCCTTACTGGTATCCTCTTCGGCGGATAATCCCAGCTCGATTTTGTATTCGTGCCAGGGCTAGTTCGTGGATGGAGAACGCGCCTGCTCCTTTGCTGTGACAGGATATGAGGATGTACGTTATGAGATCACATCGTGAAGCTGAGCTGTTCAAAAAAATTAGATTGATGTGAATTCGAGTCGTCGACTTGACATTGTGGAATTTCATTTCGAGTGATGAAGTTTTCCGTTACCGGCGGTGCAAGATGACTCAGGATATGGACTATGATTTTACCACCCTCCACATCCACGATATCCCCAATCCATCTCAGCCGTGGATTGATGAGTTTCCAGCACAGGTCTCAGCGCCAATATTCCCCTACCATGCGAGGGGCTTCAGGTGTCGTCCCAGAGTGTCCTACCGCCCACCCGGTTCAAATCTGGAGATGAAGCGGGCGGACCAATCCAAGCGATGCACCGGAGATGGTTTGATTGCCCAGGATTGGTGTCGTCGAAGGACATCGTCCGGCAGTGGAAAGATCAACCAGTCAGTCAGACATCAGGAGCTCCGAGACATGTTACGCCCTACGACGCGAGGGAAACAGCGCCCTCGGTTCAGGACACGCCCGCCACGTCTACATCCCAGACACATCCTGCCCAGATGTATCTGCATGTACGATGTAATTACATGTCTTTGCGTCGTGGCTTTCGATGCACCGCGAGCTCGCTGTCCGTTTGATCCGTGTCTCGGCAGACTAAACCCTCGCCTGCCTCATGACGTCCCAGCGAACCTTCGACACGTCGAATCCGACCGACGTCTTGTCGATCCCGCCTCACACGTCAAAAACGGAGACCACCAGAAGATCTTCGTTCGTCGGGCGCCAGATGCCGCTTGCTCGAGTCTTTTCACGCTTCCTTGGGCATCTGGTGGTGGTCAAGTCGTTGCTGGTCCCGGATAGATACTTGTGGATAATTTTCTCTCTTTCCTGATACCGAAGACCGGGTACATGTACTATTACCATAAGCGGAATTGAAATGGTTATCGTCACACCCGCAACCACGACACAGTTGTCCTATCATGATGTGAATCGCTCTCAGTTATCTTTGTTCAGCTTCTGCATGACGATACTCCAACGACCTCGAAACAGTCAAAACTATATCCTGTCAAAGAGTGAGAGTTTAGGTTTTCTTGGGTTTTTACGGATGGATCAAAATGAGAACCAGTATGGGTATGATGGGATCTGATATGATATGGTAAGGATTAAGAATAATCGTCTATCTGCCCGAGGTTCAAGTGTCAAATTATATTTCCCTTGGTCCATAAACGTTGCAGCTACTAAATCAATCGCCCAAAATTGATAGGACAACCTAGAGGTGCTCATACAATCATAAAACAAAAAAGCAAAGGAAGTTTAGCCGAGGTACAATAGTAGGTAAAGTTTACATGAACCTTGTACCGAAAGATGAGAAATAGACATGGCGAAGGAGCAATGAAACCATAAGGATATATCGGAATGCCGCTATGCTTGCGCTTGTTGTATGCTTTCTATGATAATATTACGAAAAACACCGTCCAATATTAGCCCGCCTTGTAAAAATGAAATATTTTTAATGCTTAGCTGTAACCTTTTCGCCGGTAACCTTCTCCACATAAGATTTCGCCCTAATATCAGGTCAGTGAGAGAATATTAAAGTCGAGGTTGTTGAGAATACTAACATATCACCCATGGCTACCATACAAATTGTTTGCCAAACGCCTAACCCAATTCGTGGAACAACGCCCCGATATAACCCTTTAACTCCATTATTGCTGTAAATGTATTTTGCAGTATTTGCAACTGTCATCTTTTTAGGCCTGTTCGGATCTTCTTTTTTACTCTGCATTTCAACACGGATAACTTCGATGGGTTGATTCCAGGCGCTCAAGCCTCCACCAAGAGTGCTAGCAAGGATCTTCTCCCAAGGATTTAGTTTACCTCCGTCTTCTTTACCTGTAATTTTTCTGATTCCTTGCTCTGCCAAGCGACTCAATCCGAATCGACTTCCCCAATTCGTCATTTGTCTTATTGCTACAGCATTAACACCCTTGTTAATACCTTTTATACCCTCTTTGCGGTAAATGTCCATAAATGTTGCAAAAGTACCTGGAGGTTTAACACCAGTTGCGGCAAGCTTAGATTTGGTAATTTCTACCGTCTTCATGCAAGTACAGAAGCCCATAGTGGCATAGGCCTGCGCGACACCTCCAACAACTCCACCTGATATGCCAGATAAAAAGTCGCCTGCTCCGAATGTACGCGAGACATACTCAGCTTCAGACGCGACGAAGAGAAGAACTGCACCCTTGGTCGAGGCTTCAATCCAGGCCCAAGGAATAAGCCCTTGATAGACTTTTCATGGTCATTAGTGAGGGAATCGGCGCGAAATATTCAGAACACTACTCACAGCCAAATAGACCACCTCTACTCCACACTTTTTTGAGAGCTGTTGCGAAGTTATCACCTCGATTGGCAGCCATAGTAGTTTTCACCACTTCTAGCGGTTGTCCCAGAGTAGTGACCTCAAACCTGTTCATCAATTTAGCTTTGGAATTAGCCTCAAAGTAAAAAGCCGTACAAGTTGAGAGAAGCTCCGAGCATCAAGTTACTGAACTTGACTGGCTTTTTTTCAGGAACTACGGCGTTGGTAGTAGCGGCTGACATCGTGGCAGTGTGTATTATAGGTGGCCCTGACCAAGGGAGATGGGTGCTTCGTCGCAGTTGTTGTAGCTAAATTGTAGGCAAATACTGAGCAGAAGATTTTTCTGAAATAATGGTGCGGGCGAAAATTGGACAGTCTGTGATGTCGGCAACGATAATTGAAGACGTCAATGAAGTTTATAAATTATTAATGATTGAAAAGGAGTTAATTGATAGGCATCTGTCTATTATTATTGCTTTACTTTGGAATTGACGTAGGGTATTATAACATCGTTCAGTGTCTCGGGGATGATTCGATTCATCAAATTAATCGGAAGATCTGCGTTAAACATAATTTTAATTGTTGAGTCGTTCTTGCCGTTCTGTTGGATCGCTTCGTTCCGTATGTAGCCGTCCCAGATGGAATTAGGCCGTCAGTCTATGACATTGTTGAAAAGGATGGATTGTGGAATGACTGATCACGTGATAGATATGGCATAGCTGAGCAATCTCTGGAATGGTTGTGTGGGAATCGGAGTAGTCTTTAAATAGTCATTAGGATTCCGTCACTTATCAAGAGAGAACCACTACTTTGACGTCTAACTGCAAAAATGGAGTTTATAGATGGAAGATTTATTTCTAACAAAATCTCTGCACCGAAGAAACGCTACCACAAATATGTAATGTACAAAAACCAACCGATTTTACGCCCAAAAATACTTACATAAATCTTGTTCATCAAATGAATCGGTAAAAATACAAAACTTTTATCTGTGATTACAATTTCGCACCAACAATCTGAGCCCATTTTTCAGTTGAAAATGACTTGGGACGTTCGATGGGAGCGCCAACCGCACGATCGATAATTAGTTGTGGCATGACACCAATAGCTCGAGAAACACCAAATAGAACAGTGTAAAAATTAGCTTCAGTTAAGCCATAATATTGAAGGAGAACACCAGAGTGAGCTTTGGGAGGTTAGAATTCTCATTTATCTCGTGAAATTAAGATTTGCTTACCATCAACGTTAGGGAATGGATTCTTGGTTTTGCCATGCTCAGTTAGAACCCCGGGAGCGATCTTGTACACTTGGCTAACGAGCCTGAACATAGGATCGTTTGGTAGGTACTTTTCAGCAAATTCTCTTTGCGCCATGTAGCGTGGGTCAGTTTTCCGGAGAACAGCGTGACCGTATCCAGGAACAACTTGGCCAGCCTTGAGCGTTGACCATAAGTAGTTCTTTATGTTCTCATCGCTAAGATCATCACCAATGGCTGTCTTCATCTTCGTAAGCCAATTTAAGACCTCTTGGTTGGCAAGTCCATGTAAAGGTCCAGCCAATCCGTTGAGTCCTGCAGCTAAAGAGAGCATAGGCGAGCTAAGAGCGCTTCCGACTAGATGAGTAGTATGAGCACTTACGTTGCCACCCTCGTGATCTGTGTGGATTGTTAGATACAGCCTCATGAGCTCTACGAATTGCTCATTGTTGCCAAATCCAAGTTGGTTCGCAAAGTTAAACGAGTAATCTTTATCTTTCATAGCCGGGACGACTTTACCCCCCTTGAAGACGTTCTGGTATATTCTTGCTGCAATAGTTGGTAATTTGGCGATGACATCCATAGCATCTTCAAATGTGTAGCCCCAGTACTCGCTTTTCTTGATTCCTTTCGCGTAAGCTTTAGCAAAAGCAGATTCGTGCTCGAGGGCGTTGACAGCAATTGAAAATTGTGCCATTGGATGGAGATCACTGGGACACCTGTCGATCAGCTCTTCGACGAACTTTGGGATATTAGAGCGTGCAGCCCAATCTGCCGAAAGATCGTAAACCTGTTGCTCTGTAGGAATTTCTCCGGTAAGAAGCAACCAGAATAAACCTGAGAAATGTGAGCCATATCACTTCATATGGTGTCTTCTGTTACTGACCTTCTGGTAGTGGTTCCTTGCCGCCAGGTGCTTTAGGAAGGAGCTTTTGACATTCAGGGATAGTTTTTCCTCTAAAACGTATTCCTTCTTCGGCATCAAGAACAGATCCTTCCCAGACTAATGACTTAACACCTCTAGTACCACCGTAGACTTGATCAAGAGTGACTTCGCCTACAACCTTGGATCCATGTTCTCTGTTGAAATGTTAATTTAATTGTTAGAAGCGTGAGACATGAATGTTCTAGCATACTTCCGCAGCTTTTTAATCTGTTCAATTTTTTCTGGAATTTGCTCTGCAAATCGTTCCTTCAGTGTCTGTAAAGCACACGTTAGCTCAGTACAGATATGTTTGAGACGTGAGCACCTGAGGTTTAGAAGAGTAGTTGCGTAAGCCACTGAAGGCTACGCTTCTGATGCCAGACGATGGAGCTGCGAGAGAGGACATAACCTTAACTGAACGTAGTCGAAGTGTTGATGCCATTTTTACGGGTAGTGCGAACAGGAATTAATGGCGGTAAAAGTATATACAAAAGTTGAAATGCGTGATTATTCGAGATGCCAAAATTTCCCGAAGCTCGGACCTAGTAGCTCCCAACGTCTTTTTTCTTGACTCAACAAAGAAGTCTTACATTGTTAAAATACTGAAAATTCGCATGAAAATTTCATCACAACCATGGCTTTAATTAATGTGGAATTCATCGATATCACATGTTTTCCTCAATAGGCTCAAGACTTAAACTCATTTCTTGACGAACAATCACGTGATAATAAAATTGGCGCTTGTTAGCGAGGGCTACGACAATCTGCTCTCCATCACTTATATCATATCCTTCGTTTTCGCCTCGACAACAGCACGACTACGTTCTTGAGAGATCAAATTTAAGATACTCTACGTCAGTAATAATCTACTTCAACCAATATTTGTTGTCTGCCCGGTGCTCCTAATAGGATTGGGCTCAGGACAACGTATTTATTCATCGTATTCATTGTTGACGGTCGCTCGTCGTAATACACGCCAGATCAATCGCTATTACACTCATCGTAGCAATAAAAAGCTCTCAAGAGGCATTAAAGTAGTTTACCTAGCTGGTAACTGATTCATTTCAAACATTGATCGAGTGAACTGAGTTGCTTCTGCAGCTCGCACTCAATCTAGACATGTCTTCATCGGTAGGAGAACTAGAGGCTGCGCTGCAAGCAATGCTAGGTTTAAAGCCTCCTGGGGTTTCTGGAACTCGAATTGCAAGCCTGACAGCCCTCTGTAATACAAATGTTCAGGTAAGCTGAAGTAATCTCCTCATAATCTCAATACCAGCTAATTGTCTCTCACTCCCAGTATGAATCTGTACTTATTCAAAAAATTTACACGCACTTTAAGAAAACTCCCGGAACGCATAAACTTGGTGTACTCTACGTCGTAGACTCTGTAACCCGAAAATGGACAGAACAAGCTAAGAATACTGGTCAAGCCATAAACAGTGCGGCGTGCGATGGAACGTACGCTGCTGGTGTTCATAGAGTTAAGGAACTTCTTCCTGTATTGATGAACGACATAATTATCACTGCTCCTAATGATCAAAAGGTACGCCTAGAAATGCGCTCAGTAGTCTAACGGTATTCCCAGTAGCAAGGCTCCTTCTTGTGACCTAGTTCCTCCAATCTGTACAATTTCGATCGAATAGAGTGTGTAAGAGTTCCTAGCTTGAATTTCCACTTACCTTCTTTCTTTATCATGTAGGAAAAGATCCGAAAACTTATTGAAATATGGGAGAAAGGACAAACGTTCCCTATGACGATGTTGAACACTTTCAAAGCAAAACTTAATACCCAAGGTAATACCACAAATCTATCTTAATGCCTCAGCGTTATCTCTAATTCCCGGGGTTTTTCGTATAGATGAATTAACTACAACTCCTCCCGGAAGTCCCCCCGGCTTAAACAATCTTCATGAGCTCTCTAATCAGACCAAGCCGCCGCCGCCACTGGCTACAGCCACTTCTAATACTACCGCAATACTGGCAGCTCTTGCTAATATGGCCCGTCAGAACACAACTCCGATTCCCACAGATCCTCAAAGTCAGGCTCAAGATATACCCTACAATGGATCCAATCTCCCGAACATACCTCCTGCCCAACCAACTCAGCCTGTGTCGTCATTGAATCACACTTTTCCTACACCCTTTCCACCCCCTGTAACTGCGCCAGCGGCTACAACATATCCAACTCAACTCAATACGCCAAATAATGCGCCCAATTTCAATAACCAAACCAATGCTTACGGTGTCCCCCCCCCTGTCCCAACGACTGTGCCAACACCTGGTCTCGACCAAAACGTTCAGAGCGTTCAAAATGTTCAAGCGCAATTATTACTAATAAAAGCACTTTCGGATCAAGGTTTTCCTCCGGATAAGATTGCAGGAATAATAGCTGCTGTTGGAGGTGGAAACACTATACCACCATCACAGCCCTTTGGTGCCCCGAATCAAATCCCAATAGATCAGAACGGTCAAAATTCGTGGAATTTAAAGCTTGACGAGCAACGTGAAGGATTTGAATCTAACAGGTCGCCATCCCATCGATATCGCAGGCGATCTCGTTCTCGGTCCCCTCAAGCATGGAACGCTCGTGACTCACCTATGCGTCGTCGTGAAGAACAACAAACCTTCAACTTCGAGAGAGACTCACCTCTAAACCGTGGCGATGACCGAGCTCGGGGACGGGGTCGTGTCGGTGACTATCGCCAGAGAAGCCCTCCCCGCTATGGTAATAGCCCTTCTCCACCTAATGCAACAAGCTCGACAAATAATTTGGGGAATAAATGGATTGGACATGATAGCACCATCCCAAAAGGAAGCATCAAAGGTATGGTTTACAATACGTACTTTAAGATCCTTTAACATAACCTGTTGTAGTACTCAGTAGGACTTTGTTTGTTGGTGGTGTAACGTAGGTAATTTTTCGCCCAGTTCAATTATCTTGCTGAGATGAATTACAGTGGAACTGAACAAGAACTACGACAACTGTTTTCCCGCTATGGGCATGTTCAGACGTGCGTCGTTAACAGAGACAAACGTCATGCTTTCGTCAAGATGGTCAGCCGAGCCGACGCAGTCACTGCTAAAGATGCTATGGAAAAAACCAGGATCCCCGAATCTTCATTACGAGTAAGCTCATCTGGCTTTAAAATCTGAGTACAATTTGACTAACATTATATCTAGACACGTTGGGGCGTAGGATTTGGACCCCGGGATTGTAGCGACTATGCAACTGGTGTTAGCATAATTCCAATTAGCAAGCTTACTGATGCCGATAGAAAGTGGATGTTAAGTGCTGAGTACGGTGGTAGTGGCGGGGCTCCTATTGAAAGTGGAATGGTTGTTGAAGAGCCAGATATTGAGATAGGTCAAGGTGTCTCTTCCAAGGCTATAAGTCGACGGATGCAGACCGACCGTGGTGGCAACAATGGGCCAAAATCGAGCCGTGACCGCGATGATAATGATCATCGTAGGGGCGGCAGAGAGCCCGGAAAAGATGAGTTTGGTCGGGACCTGCGAGATGATGACCGAAAAGACAGAGTACAATCCATCAGTGGTCCTCCATCTATGCCAGCCGTCCCACCTTTTGGGATGCTTCCTCCTGGGTTTCCTTTCTCCCTTTCAGCTCAGGCTAATAGCATGCCCATGTTTCCTCCGGGATTCAATTTCCTTGGCCAACAAGCAGCGCCAACTCAACCACCACCACCGGGTCGAAATTAAGAAAACCTTCACACATCAATAACTTAATGTTACGAATCTTAACTTTCAGCTGTTCTCTAATCCGTTCTTTCTGGCGTTCTGGAAATTGATTCGGTACATCAAACTCGTAGTAACAGGCCGGACCATGGTATGAAAGAAGACATTACTCTTCCAGTAATTTTTTCAGTTATTTTGCATCAATTTAAATTTAAAAGACAGACAGGTATTGATGCCGTCCAAAAGCGTCTAGGAAAAAGATTCCACTTTTGAAAAAAATAAAACACAAGTTGTTATGATCCTTCTTGGTAGGAAAATGATAATCATGTACAATGGTAGCTACAGTCTTTATCTCGTCCTGGTGTTTGTAGAAAAACCTACGCATTGGTTTTTTCTTCTTGGGATACTGATTGACGTGGTGTTCAAATTTGACACGTTTGATACACGGTATTGCGAAATTAAATTTTGAGGATGTCCTGTCCTTCTTTCCCCCTGTGGCTCAGCATCTCTGATCATCAACCGACTGTCTACAAATATGAATCCTTGGACGATGGAATCTAGCAAGTTCAAGTTGAGTTCCAAATCTGTTGCATGTCATGTGAGGCTTACCCCCAATCGACATCTAACTGTAGAGTCCTACCGTAAATAGCACCATCTATCAGAAAGGCGTCCATCGTCACCCAGGTAGATTGTAATGCAGAGAAATAGAAATATGAGAATCAATTGACAAGTAATATCTCGCCCCACTTCACCGGGTGATTAAGTGCTGAGAGTCGCTCCTAGCAATTTTATAATTATATCGTATCGTCAGACCATAGTTTGAATTAACGTTAATTACGTGCACACTAGTCAAATAGATTGTCTCAATAATCAGCGAGATTTTACTTTGAAGCTTACAGCACCCTCAGAGCTCGATGAAATAGCCCGATAATTTACATCGACACGATTCAATATCCAATAATTCTCATTATCGAGTTTAGAGTCGTGCAAGCTTTTAAAAAAAAAAACGTGGCTTGGTCAAGTCGGTGGGTCTGAGAGAGAGAGAGAGTGTGTGTGTGTCTACTATTAATTATTTATCGTCTGTTGTGGGCCAGGCCACTATTCCTCCCGTCCTCATTTTCGACGAGCAGCCGCAGTCATCTGAAATAAGCTATAGAGGAGTCGAACCTACCGCTCCTAGAAAGCCCAGCCGGCACCTTACCACTTGTGCCAGTAGCCTATTATAAGTGATGTTACCACCACTTAGATGTTTTTGATCAGTAGAGCCCTTCGCCATACCGCTCTGAGACGGTCGGGCAGTTCTTCGTTGAAAGGGTGCTGGGCATGGTGATGATGAAACGAAGTCGACCGAGACCTACGTGGATGAATAGGGATCCTGAAGGGAAAGACTGCGACTCTTCTTGGCTATCCCAGATATGCGATCATACTGAGCGTTTACAGCCGGCACTGCGTAAAGGTGAAGAGTTCGACTTTGCCAGCCGATCCTTGAGAGTATGCATCTCCTTCATAAACCAGCGCCACAAAAGTCAGCTTTAGAAGCTCCCCACCCTAATTTCGACTTTGATTTTGATACAGATATCCAGGTACGCGCTTGCAAGTACCTGCGTTGGAAGATGAACAAGGGTGAGGATGATTTTTGGCGACGTTGGACTCGTTTCACGACACATTGGAACATGACCACACGAGAACGAGTTCTTGAGCTGGTGCATGGAGAAAAATGATGCAGCGATGTTGTACATCTCTTGACATGTGTACATTTCAGTATTTCCAGGAACGAGAAACTCCGCCCGACATCGGGTGTGGGTGTCAGAATGGGTGCCAGGGGTAACTTACTCCGTGGGACAAGCGACCATAGTCTACGACAAAATGACGCAGTTGACGGTTTCCATCGCCCAACACGTGGTGGGGGCAGCTGCGGGGCTCTGATTCTTTGGCCGGTATTCCTCTCAAAGTGCGAGATGTTCTCTGCGCGACCGATGAGGACTCGAAAATCAACGAACACGCACGCACCGACTACGCAAATGACGGGTCACATTCGCCATCACGGAGAGAACATGGACAGATGCAGATGAGCAGGACGTGATGGAGCCGACCGAGACCAAGATGGATCGGATTGGTCGTGACGGGATGCAGTCGACCTGGCGCAGACATAACCAGGCACACGGCGATCGTAACCATTGAAGGGCGAGAGCGTACCATGAGGACATGGGGACTTATGGCCTGATTCAGACGGGGTGGGATGGTCCAGATGGAAGGAAGGATGAATACGTCGCACAATGTTAGGACGCAGGTCTGAGAATGCGCTGAGCGCCCTTCCTCCCGACTGTGAGATCACTTTCCACTTCTCGTGCAAATATAGTCGAACGCGACGAAAAATGATTTGTGGAGCGTAAAATTGAACGGATGCGTGGACTGCACAGCGCAGTTCCATCTTTTTCATGCAACAGTGGATTTTTCGCGTTGTCCACAGTGAAATTAGATCATATCTAGTGCTGAATGAACGTGAAATGGCCCTCAGCGAATTGTCAGACCTGCGCGCCTTCCCCTACCTCTGTCTGCGCTTTGATCGCGGAAAAAAGAATTTGCACTCGTATCGAAACTGGCTGGCATATTCTTTCTGCGGGCCAGCAGTCGTAGTGATAATCAGTCAAAAGATCGGTATTAGAGGACCCTTGTTTGCAAGAGATTGGTCCCTCCAACCGGTCTGAAGAGCTTAAGATAAAAAATTGTTCAAATCCGATCCAATATCTGAAATAAATATACAAAAAGATGTATTTTTTCTCTCAACCAGGCTTCGCCGTAGCTGAATCCCCATTCCAAGGAGGGCATGGTGACTGCGACACAGAATGAACACATATCGATCTGATGTTAGAACACTCATACAATTGATCGCATTCACTGATACCACTATTGAAGTCAGCGGGTACTTGCACCCCAACCTCAACTTTGAATATCCAACCAAGAGAAAGGCGAGAAAGGCCCTGATCGATCCGCGTATGCTCAATCAGATACCTACTTCTTCCGTGTGACGGTGGAAGATCTCCTGGATTCGAACCAGCGATCATTCTGTCTCAAGTGGGACCCTAGGTAGATGACCAGCCCAGAGGACTTACCTCGAAGCCATCCGACCCGATCCAATGACTGACTGGCTGGTGGACGTCGGTGAACACCAAGAGAGCTATGCTGACCACGTGATTGAATGCCAGGCACCTAAATTATCACGTGATTACAGCTCGGGATCACAGGGCGGGTTCCGAGTCTTCATCAGATCTTAACTCATGGCATCTAGCGTCACGTCTCGCGTGGCCGAAGCCTGGTTCGGGTGTCGAGATCTACGACGGAGGTTGATTTCTTCTCTCGACAAGGCGCGGAAGATGTACAATATTTATAGCCCTCATGCGGGGAGTTTCTGCCACACACGGAATCCACAACATCATACGAAGCACGTGATTACATACCCGAGATCACGTGCACTAAAATGGCTTTCGACAACTGATGTACGCCGTTCGGTTTCGGGAAAGGGACGAGCCCGACTGAAGTAATGAACGCAGATGCGGATGTGGATGGCGCGAGAGCTGGGGGCGGGGGCGGGGAATCAAGCGCGTCGGCGATCGTGCATGCGCACACGTTGATATTGATGTGCGCCTGGGGGCACCCGGTGCCGGGACAAACGGAATCGGACGGATGGACGGATGAAGATGCGTGAGCTGAGCGACCACAAGACTGGGCTGGCTTGTGACGTCAGGGTGGTTATCTGGCTGATACGTACGAATGTTCAGCGAAGCCTGTGGAAGCTGGCGACGGGAAACCGTGGAGTGTGCGAATCTTCGACGCAATACTGCCGCCGTCACCGCTCGCTCTATCTTCCCGGATTGAGCCTCAGCGGCGAAGAATCGGTGGACGTAGTCTTCTTGGCTGGTCACCAACCGACCAAGCGACGAGTTCCTTTCCATTGGCACGGAAGGCTGTTTGGCGTGGCGATCACAGATGGCGACGCGCGAGCGACCGATGACGGATAACGCTTTCGTGCTCCCACCTCATCCACGACAGCATCCACGCTCCTCGGTGCTTGTCGACCGGCTCGTTGGTGCAAGGTAGCAAGCAGGTAAGCAGATTGATGTGACTGCGTTCGACACCGAGAGACAGGCAGGCAGGCAGGCAGGCGTTATCTCCAACCTGACCCCCCATCTACACGGCGTCAGATCAAGTGAGACCACGCTCCTACGCTCAGGGAACCATGCTGAGCTTCCCACCTTAAACCCATCCCAGCAACGAGAGGCAAGATCTCGAGGTCGATGCGCGCTCCATCACGCCTGCGACTCAGGCGTTTACTGTCGAAGAGAAGTACCCCCAGGGACGAGTAATAGACGTGACCGATACTTCCTTGCCTTCTCAAAGCCCCCGTCTTCATGATATTGATCACAGGGTTTAGTCGCCATGGTCTCAGATCTGGCGCGATATCCCGACCTGGGATGAAAAAAGGTGATGTCTCGAGAATCAACTGCGCTGCCGAAATCTTCCTCATGTAAGACTGGACCCCGCGGGTTTCCATTGGCAGAGCGTCACTCTGAATCGGCCGGCCCTATCCTGAAATCATTGGTGGGTTGGGCCAAACTCGATGCTGCTGTTCCTAGGTTGAAGAGAGACTCTGACGCTCGGAAGAAGCTCGACAAGCCAACTACCTAGGTTGTCCCATTCAGGCGCAGATTTACGAAGATTCTCTTTTGAGATAGCCAGGTGGAGTCGACGTTTCAACCAATTCCCGGAGCAATTGGGACAGAGTTAATAGGTCCAAGCACCTTTAAACTCATGCAGTATCTGTATTTAAGCTTGGCCCATGACTACGTGACAAACGTCAGTATCAGAGAGTTGATTTCGGTTCGGGGCAGAAGGGTGAGATTGACGAACGACGAACAGCACCTTAAATCATGTCACATATAATATCTGTACAATAACTCCAGTACTCTTATGGTATAGATTATAGAGTGTTCCCACTCTCAGATCGACTCCAAAGTAACTCCTCCCGAATTTCGCTGTTCTACACTGTTCGTCTCTAGACTGATTATATAATATTTACTAACGATTACTACGTGGTCACGGAGAGAGTGCTTGCCCGGCTAGTTAATCTAATCTCTTAGCCAAGCTACTGTGTGCTCTCCTCTCCCTCCCGATTCGGAAGATGTTCGATCGAGGCGTGAGTTCGTATTGCAAAAACTGCGAGTCATCCCAGTCAAGCTCAACCCGATCTCGCCTCAGCTCCTGTTTTGTTTTCGGGGTAAGTTTCAGAAAGTTGAATTCCAAATCCAGATTTTTCGCGTGCAATTGACTGTCTAGTGATTTCTCAAAGTGCTCTAAGCGTTGAATTTTGGGCACATCGCTCTGTGCCACGAAATCACTCTTCATGAACTGTTGAGCGGTCATCACCTCAGGGATCAGTGGTTGTTGAGTATCTTTATTTTCATGCGCTTCAGCACGATAAAGGCCAAGTTGGTGATAATTTGGGCCCTTGAAGACTCCCTTTCCTGGATAAATTTGAAGTATACCTTGGTCCAAGAAATACTTTGAGGTCTGTTCAACTGGCCTTTTGGAGTCGAGTTTCTGGTAAGCTTCGGACGGAGCGGGCTCTGGATGAGGGATTATGAGCTTTGGGTATCGGTTAGACCAAAGTGGTAGCCTTGATTTTCCAACACTATCTTTAGTTTGAAGACAATCGGGGTTGAAATCTTCGTCTTCTCTAAGATCATCATCATCAATCTCAAGTAGATGTATTTTTCCAGTGGCATCACCGATAAGGAGCCTTTTAAAGTCCTTCGAAAAGGCACCACTAGAGATACCGCCCGACAGCTCTAAAACTTTTCGAACAAATGCATTACCAGGACTTTTGCGCACATCCCATGCTATGAGTTTTCCGTCTGTCGCACCGGTGTAAAATCGGCTAACATCTGCTCCCCAGGCTGAAAAGGTGACACCGCCATCGGCAAGTTCCAAAGGTAGATTTGGTTCTGGATTGTCTAAGGATTCTAAATGGCAGCGATTAGAATATAATTATTCAAGGATATTATAATTGTACTCACCGCCATGCCGAAGAATGTGAATCGGATCTTCACCTTGAGCCGTATCCCAAATATATGTACATCCATCTGTGCAACTAGCTGTCACATATGCTTTAAGAGAGCTGTTGGGCCTTGAAAAAAGTCAGTACGGTGACTACATAGCGAGGGAAGCATACATTATGGTTAGCTCAGTAATATCAAGTGCCGGGCAATCTAGGGCCATTATCCTATTGAAGGTGTGCTCCTTCAAGGCAAAGATCCGCACTTGAGTCTTAGTTCTATCTCCGTCGTAGGATCCAGAGGGAGAGGTTGCGGCAGCAAAAACGGGTTGGGTTGGATGCCAGACGACATCAAAAACATTCTGCATACGAGCGGATGACACATTTAGCCGAGCACCGTCCGCGGAATTCCAGACACAAAGCTCGCCAGTATTTACTTTATCGTCAGGAATATCAGAGTCATCACCAGAATTGGCCCTTGGCGAATACCCCACAAGAAGAAGATTTGCAACACACGCCGCTCTAGCCCACTTGATAGTTGCGGGTTGGTAAGCCCAAGACTGTCGAATATTTGGGTCATTGGGATATTCTTGAGACATATTTCCGCCGTATTCGTCATAAGGAGAATCACCAATCGCATTTTCGTTGAAATGGTAGACTCGCACTGCATTTTTGCTCGTCCCTGAAGCTGTGGCGACTCGACCATGATGCTCAGAAGTTACCACAAAATTAACCTTGGCTTCGTGTCTCCAGGTTCCGCACAAACGCATGCTTAAGCCGTCTTCTGAGACTCTCCACACCTTGGCCGTATTATCGTAACTTGACGTAAAAGAATATCCGCTGATAGAACTGAACGCTGTCGAAACAACAGATGTATAAAGCCACGGAGATTGAGTAGCCCGCATCGACTCAAGTGCGTTTTCTGTATTCTGAGATTTAGATATTATGGGGCGTTCGATTCGATGGTCAGAAAAGCTCCTCACAGTGCCATGGACTACAGATCCCAACAGAAGGTTTCCTGGTTTGTTATATTGCATATTATGAGGGTCAGAATGTGTCAAAGCTCCAAGCAGGAATACGTTGTCATTAATCCATGTAATAGCAGCGATATCGTTAGAGCAATCGGCCCAATTACTTCGAGAAACTAAAGAATCTTCTAGAGAGCTATGTACTATTTCCCTATATGATGCCAGACCACGGCGTATCCGATCTGGAAATATCCCATCTATTTCACGATGCCGAAGCATTCGATTTATTGGGTTAATCTTTTTTTGACTTTCCGAGATCTCAGGGTGAGAAGCTTGAGTAGGAAGTGACTCGGACTCTGAAACTGTATCATTAGCTGCATCCAAAAGGAATGCTTCGATATCTGACCGTGAGCGACCTAGAAGTGCTCTTACAGATACGAAGCCATGCTTTCCATAGCTGATAGAATTAACTATTTTAGGAATAAGTGCAGTTCTTCCGTCCATGAGATTCGTGATATTTTCTGTAAAATTAGAGTATGATCGTGGAAATTTCCCAATTAACTGTTCCACAGTCATAATAAGATGCTCCACTTCAACTTCTGAAAAAGGTATATGAGGAAAAATGTCGTCGATTGAATGATTTGACTTAGAATCCACGCTCTGAATCCGTACAAGTAGAGCATCCCTGTCTTGATATCCCATATATGGACGTGGATCAATATCTTCTTGTGTTTCAGGACTTTTTGGTTTCTCTGGAAGGGTCGTGCTAAAAAGTGGCACTGATATCTTCCTTACACGCTTTGCATATAGTGATTTAGAAGCCTTATCTTCTTCTATCTTAGGACATTCCGCTTTGTCCTGAACGGTCATGCAACACAGTGGTACGGGATTTTCACTTACCGGCTCCGTATGTAGTGGATCAGAAGCTCTGTTTTCTTCTATCTGAGGACTTTCCACATCTTTCGGACGGGTCATATTACACATTAGTACGGATTTTTCTCTTACAGGCTTTGAACAAAGTAAGCTAGAAGCTCTGTCTTCTTCTATCTGCATACTCTCCACATTGTCTGGAACGGTCATATTACATAGTGGTATGAATTTTTCTTTTATAGGCTCTGCATAAAACGGGTTAGAAACTCTGTCTTCTAGCTGGAGACATTCAACGTTTTCCGGAACGATTGTGTTATACAATGGTGCGAAATTTTGCCTTGAAGGTTTTGCTGAAAGTGTAGAAGAAGCTCGAGCCGTGCGAGCAGGCCAGCTCGAAGGCTCAATTTCATTCCTAGAGACATCTTTTCGCTTCTTTTCAGTCTCAACTTCCGTCTGATCAATGCTGAGTGAGGTGCTCGGAGAGAAAGAATTCAATCGTCCGAGAGGTTCTTGCTGTTGACAGAATATTTCCTCGTGCTCCGAATTGCTCGAACAGCTCGGGTTTTCAAGGTCATCTTTTTGGGGCGGTGTTAAGAAATTCTTATTTATCTTTGGATAGTGAAGAAGTCTATCCACAGCTTCGTCGCCTAGAATGTGACGAGCACAGCCATTAACATAAGAGCACATCTGTGTTGCAAGTATTGACTCAAAGCCTGGTAAAATTGCATTTCCATTTTCTTTGAAATGTTTTTCAAAGTCGGGATGTTCAACTACAAGTCGTACCGCCTGTTTATTAGTTAGAAACTATATCCACTTGGGTTGCTAGATCTCACATCGGCTCCAATCCTTGCACGCTCTTCTCTAGATAATTTATCCCGAAACGGCCTAACCGCCTGACGTACATGAATGAAGACATGTTTTTCTAGGATTTCAGCAAGTCTTTCTCGAGACCGATTACCATTTCTGGGTAACTTTTTTATCTGACCATCTACCGAAACTCTCGTTGCTTTATGATGGCGCGTTTGTCCAGACTGGAAGTGTTGTGAAGAATTATTATTTGCAATTGTGAGAGGATCGAGGGTAGAGTTCACGTCCGACGTTTCGATAGTAGGTATCTTGGATTGTTTAAGTGCTGTAGATCGTGTGGAGTTTATGCTTGGAGAGGTTTGGCGTACTTCGAATCTCCTTCTTCTTTTTACTCTTTTGTTATCGTCACATCTGAGATGCTCTGGATTCTTTCTCTTTGTTGGGGTGACCAAGTTAGGTGGATCTCCAACATTTCTTGTAGACTCACGGTCATTTGTGGTCAGCTTAGACATGGACAAAGATGATCGCATGTCTATCGTTGTTCCCATGGTATTTTGAGCACCTGATGCTTCAGAATGCTTTTGTAGACGCATACAAGGAGGTTTTTGCAGCGTAGACACGACATTATTTGGTCGAGACGTAGTATCCTTCCCTGTTGTGTCTTCATCATCACTCCCAGTCAAGTCAATAACAATTGATTTTTTCTTCGGGCTACATCGCATTATCAGAGCCATGATCAGGACATTTCTAGAGGCAGCAAGTACTCATGACGCTCATAATTGTGATCTCTGGCAAGCCTATTGTGATCACTGCCATCGGTAGCCTGAAAGGTTGATTTGGGTGGAATGAAGAACCGATTTAACAGAATGTCCCCTGATCAATGTCAGCTCGATTCTCAGTTCACATGGGTTTTCGTACAAGATTTCATACTATGTCGTTGTGTTTACGGCGACACGTTTCTTTGTATCAGGGTGGGCCAATTTTTGTGGATTCAATGACATACGCGACGTGCACGAGGCTGATGATACAGAATAATGAATAATGTACAACATACACCCTTCAACTTGTCACTAGTCGTATTCTTATACATTTGATGTCACAGAGATGCGCATCTTTTCAGAAGGTCATTCATACTCATAACAAGTACTAACTCGAGACAAACTGGATGTTGTGAATTGTATTACGTAATTAGCTAGTCAATATTCCCTGGATCAATCATCGCCACAATGTAATCCAAGATGAAAACTGTCTTTACAACATCACACCGGTACGGAGTTCCGTATCGCATCTTAATTTATATCCTCCATCAAACAGGCACCTCAACATCTTCACTCGTGTCTAATTCTTCGTGTCTGCGGAGATCCATATCTTTTTCGAGCATGGGGACAACATAAGGATTAAAAGTCTTCCAGTATGGATTTTCCAAGTGATACTTTTGACTCTAAGAACTTTAATTTAGTATCTGCTGATAGAAAGCACTTAGGAGGAGACCTACACTTTCTTTTTCGAACCGCTCTACAATTGTAAATGCTCGTGGATCATTGACATCTTGCATCACAAACCAGTCAATGGTCTCCTTGTCCTTCCGATAAACTCGAGCAGCTTCGATAAGTTTGGCCTTGATGCGGGGGATTGAATCTGGATTCTCGTTGGCGTAGAGATGGACTGTGAGTGTGTAAACCATTTTTCGTCTCTTTCTATATGTCTGGAAATAATCTCTTTCTATGATCGAGATTTTTGGTGACGCAGAATTCGTTAATCAGGTAATGATATCTTTGAATCAGTACGAGACAGGTGAGATGGTATAACTTTGTGCCTACAAGGTGGGGTGGATGGGGATGTTTATTCCCAAATATTACCCACATAATTTGTGTACCTAATTTTGTCCCGGCATAATGAACTAAATGTGTCAACACAATCTGAAGCAAGTAATTGTGCAACAACTCATGAGCAATTGGATTTGTTTCTATGAGAATGCTGTATGAAGAATACTACGATATGTAGCCTAGTCAGATTCAATCACTAAATGAGAGCTTAAACAATGCCTGCCACCCACTCTAAGCCCCTGCTCTGCATCTACACACTCCATTCAAAGAAGTTAAGCATCAGATTAACTAATCGCATAAAAGCAGTGTGCATTCAGCACCTTACCAATATTTCCTGGAACACCATCACAAAGTTGAAGAACCCTCGTCTACCAATCAGCTCGTATTCTTTCCTATGGGGAGACAGAAGCGGACAAAAATGACGGAGAGTAAATTGTAACAAGAAAATGACATCAACAGAAGACCCTGCCAGAAAACAGATCTCTCACACGTTAGATCTACATGTGCATGAAAATACTTCGCAACACTTTGCATGTTGAATGATATTAATCCCATCACTTAGAATTCTCTGCATGGAGTCTCATCCTCGACTAACCCTCATCACAATGCGTGAGAGGCAGGAGCTCAGGGAGAAAATATTTAGCGAGGCCAGCACATTCAGGCTCTTTAATTCTCCAACCTCAGAATATCTTACCCTTTAGGTAAGGCTTGACGCGAAAGGATATCATAAGGCAATAAAATAGTGGAATTCTTGCGCAATTTCGAGCTGCAACTCTGGTAATCACAACAGGTATTCTAGCCCACTTCATTGCCTTACCAAGTGCAATGCAATTCTAAGAAAAGATCGAGGAAAATAGCAATAATTCGTGACTGCAAAATTTCCGACTCATCTCTCGGAACTCCACATCCTTTGGGATCTTGAGTCATATTTTCACTACTCGAAATGGTGATGGATCTTTCGCTGGCGATTAGAACGCATTAAACACGACGATGTCCGAAATAATTGCCGGTATTGAGTCAATGCTGAAAGACCCCGCCGACTTGTCAAAAGAAGGGCTGTCCCCAACTTGATAGTCACCTTTCTATGTCGAAAAGTCATGAAGAAAAGCTTTGGTTCTGGCATTGGTGCATCATGTTCCGTGAAAATTTTCCGAACAGATACTCGTCTATTATTTGTTAATTCCCATTGTGCTCTATGGTCTAGGAGCAAAGGACCATGAATGATGGATGCTCTGTTTGTTTTATGATCTTCGAATCATTTTACTTCGTCTTGTCGTTCCCCTCGTGATCTTTTATCACCACTGCATCCTCTCTCTTCGCACACCCCCCTGACCGGAGCATGATAGACTTTAATCAGGTCCACGGGTATTTGTTGAGTTTGATTGTAGTCTTAAGCGTGGCTTCGTCAGTCGCATGCATCAAAAGTGGTGGTAAAAAATACGTCCAGCTGTTAACTTTGCGACAGGATTGGCTTGCTTTTCCAAATAGCCAGGAGCTCCTGTGTGAGTAGCTCTCGAGTAGATCAGATGGTTCTGATGCCGATTTTCTCTTGCTGTCAATAAAGTCCTCACACTTATTACCAGAGAACGAAATTACCACTCCGTCAATACACTCGAAGCGCAAGGATCTCGTATTCTGACATGCAGATGATTTTGTTGACGATGACATGTGATATAATAGGTGAGGGTCCGTTTGTATACATCATTCTTTTAATTTGCTGACCCAAAAAAAGGTAACCAGTTTTTTTGGTCATCTTAAACGTTTGACGTCTACAAAAAGAAATCTGAGTAATGGTGCCGAGCACTGCGTTAGTCATTGGTCACCGGCATCTCATCTGTTGTGCGTAAGATAGAAAAATTGGTCAGGGACGGATGGCGGCATTTGAGACACGGGATATTCAAGGTGCTTTCTTCACAGTAGTACATATGCAGTGGCAATGATGGATGTTCACTGGCACCTGACCTGATCACTTATGAAGTTCAACAGTGCCATTCCATGCCAAGGAAGGACTGACTTTTTGGCCCAAATTTCAGGGCAGACACTTCATCTATCGTGAGAATTGAGATGGCAAACGAGAACGGAAATATCAATTTCAATTGTGCTGTAAGCTCATACATATGTAGTTTGATTCAGCCACAAGTTGTAGCGTCTGTGGCTACAGCTGCGGCTTAGTCAGTAGTTTTCGTCTATCTATGGCCTCAGGCCAAACTTGCTGGAGCACAATCGTTGATATGTCTGTTGGGTGATATATAGTCGATGTACATGTGTTCCTTGTGGGCGTGTGTGGCTGTTCAGAAGTCTGGTCTGGATGGAATGACTCATACGACCGCTAGAAGACTTTTTTTTCTAGTAATCTTATCAAATACTTCCAGTCCTCGCAGCGCCAAAGTTCAGTTGATTAAGAAAAGATCACATCGTATCGCTGGAATCATATGAGAGGATGAAAAATGACGATTCATGTTGTGGCTCGTTTCTCTTTCTTTAATAAAATTGTGCATCCTGAATGAGTCGACATTGAACTCTGTGTTATTAATGTGTACGGATGGACATAGAATGATAGATTTGGTGTAAAGAGGAAGCACATCATGTAACGATGGTAAATGAATAAATATTTATCTTTCTGTCAACCGGGCTAAGCCATAGCGGGAGCCCCATCCCTAGTGGGACATGGTGACTGCGATACAGAATTAACACTTATCGACATGGAGTTAGAACATTCATGCAATGGGTAGCGTGCTGATACCACAACCGAGGTCAGCAGGGATTAGCACCCCAACCTCACCCGTGATTATCCGACCGAGGGAAAAATGCGAGATAAATCCTGCTCTCTTCTACTATCCAGAATCTACGTAGATGATCAACCTGGATGACTTACCACTAAACCATTCGACCCGTGCAGCTCGTGGACAACATAATACAATCTGATCCATTTTGTATTCTATCGAGACACGGGTGTAGGTATTTGAAGCTTCAAATTTCATATATCTAGCAAGAGACGGGCAGGTAAAAAAAAGTAATTCACATCGCTCAGTTCAGTCATCGTCTAGTCCAATCCAAAATAGCGAATATTGACTTAATTGAGTTTAGTGTCAGATGTGAGTTTGGCGAGAAGCTAATGGATGTATGTCATTGATCGTTGGTTGAGTATTCTTTCAACAGTCGATATCTAAGCTAGTCCTGTTCATACATGACAATATGCGAAGACCGATTGATGTCATCACAATATCAATTGCAAGAGGAAAGACTGAGTTCAACTCGGAATCTACTGACAGCCTCACAGATGAAGGAATTCAATGAAAATCACGTGTCCTTGATTAAACTCAATGAATGGCGTTGCTAAACGTGCAGACGATATGATCGCAGCCTAAACTGGAGCAGATGGAATTTTATTTATTTACCTTATGATTCCGGAGTTGACGCGGTAGGAGATACTGTCTAAAAAAAGAAGGGACCATCCTGATGACTCCTATTTGGCCCTGAGAAACTCGTCGTCGTTCGAGATATTACAGCGTGGCGCGAGAAGTAGCCCAGACTCGTCAACCTAAGACTTTTCAAATGCGTAAATGTAACATCTTGTGACGATCCGAAAACTCAGCATCCTCAGAAGCACACTCAAGATCAGGGAGGGGACTTCAATGTAGGAGGAGAAACAATATGGGGTACTCGTAATCTTCCGATGCATAGCAACGTTGCAAGCTTGATAACCAAGCAACTATAAAGTGGTCTTATATACTGACGCAACTGTGACGCGTGAGAGTCAAAGAAAAGCTAACGATTTTACACAGGAAATGAAGTTACTGAAGCAAAGTAAAAGCTGATGCTAATAGTTAGGAGATAAAAGAGAGTGTTGTTAGATACACCATCGCCAGGAATTGCTCAAGTGCCATGAGCTAAACCTATGCTAAGGATTGCGCGAAAGCCAGGAGTTGTGCCAAAAAATCTAATTCAAATCAGCTAACAAAGCCATTAAAATCTCATATAAGACCTGCATCGAATCTCGCCCAGAGCTAGCTGGGAAGCATCTGATCAAGGCATTCGAGGAAATGATACTACAGAGGAGATACGATAATAAATAGAAAATTGAGGCAGTGTCCGAGAGAATAAAAATAACAAAGGCTGAAAGAATCATTAAACCCGCGAATAAAGGTGATTGAACTTGCCAATACTCTTAATGAAGCATTCATGGTTTCTGACGGGACTCTCATAAGTGGCTCAATATCAACATTTGAGCCTATGACTTGAGATAAAGCCTGCAATAAGGAAACAGAACGCTGGTACAAGTAATAATCAGAGAACGAAAGGCTGTCGAATCAGCGGGCACGTTCACATCAATGCGCAGTAAACCTCTATGAGGGAGAAGAAAACTCATTCTCGCACGACTTGTGTAACATGACAAACAAGCGGCTAACAGCACCAAGAATAACAAAAAAGCAAGGATAGTTTGTCGAAGCATTCAGCAAGCAGAATTGGCCAAGATTGATACTTTCGCTGCAATCAGTCGCTACAACGCGCTGAGAATAATTCCAAGAATCGCTACAGTTTAAGATCTCGGAATCGACAACTTTGATGTGGTCACGGCTTTCCTGAATCCGAATAGAAAAGAAGAAACTGAGACGGAGCTACCTCCTATTTTCAAGCTCTGATGAAGCCCATCGGATCTCAGATCAACACAGTTCTGAAAATTAAACAATTTGGTACATGAACAAAAACAGGCGACATCTGAATGGTTCATGATGGTGAAAAATTCCTTCCAAAGTCGAGGAATAAAATCAACAGATGCCAATCCTATTCGGCCTCGTGATGGGAAGGGGAAAGAAATATGTTTGGTCTCTCTATTAACGAGATGCTGAGTTTGGAAATCCAAAAATTTTTGAGCAGAGGATAAACGTTGACGAAAGAAAGAAACAGAACCTCATGGAAACAAACACATCTACGGGCGTCCCAATCAAGAGGCTAGGAGGATCGTAAAATATGTGTTCATCAATCTACCTACATCGTCAAACTATGAGATAAGATGGGCATGCCACATTGTAGTCTAACACATCTACCAGAATGACCAATGCTCAGAGAAGCGAGTGAAGTGCATGATGATGACAACAGGTAAATTTTAGAACCAACTTGCGAAATAAATATCGAGTAGCACTTGGCCAGGTACTACTACATTTACACTGGGTCTACTAGCTTGGATCATGAGCGAAATAGACACGGTACACTAAGAACTAAGCAACTTCTACGCTACCTTAACGAGTCTGCAGAACTCAGATTACAGTACAAAGGATTAGATGAAGAAGATCCATGATCAGTACTCCGCTTGGGACCATGCAGCTGGGGGAAATTTTTTCCGAGGATCTGTAGTACTTTTTCATGGCCGGGCTATAACCTCGAATGCGACACAAGAAAGGAGCACGGCCATAGCAACTATGGAGGCGGAGAACTTGGCTGCGTCTGAAACTGCAAGAGAAATCGCATAAATAGAAAAGGTATGCCTGGGTCTAGGTATCACCTGAAGCCCCCAAAAGCATGACGGATGGATATTCAACCCATAGCTTTTTTGGCCAAAAGCTACGAAATTTCATGCAAAGGCCAAAGATATCGAAATACGGCATTTCATCATCAGGAATGATATGGTACAAAATAACAGACTAAGGGTTGTTCATTAACCAGCGACCAACCTAATTGCTGACGTTCTTACAAACAGCTCCCCAAAGATCAATTTCGGAAATTATTAACTAGTCTTGGTGTGGTCTGATTTATTGGCTTTAAGAGATCAGTCATACAGTAAATTATTATTCTGAACCTCGAGAAGAGAGAGAATGCCCCAAGCGCAGGAATGTTTACTTTAGGGCTGTTGCAAGGTACCCTTGTACTGCAACGCAGCAAACTTGCTGTGGAGAACTGAGCTTCCACTGGGAGGTTTCGACCGCTACAGGTCTAGGAGGAGGCGCCATTGTAGGAATTAGTGTGACCTATTCCAATGATTTTAAGATGCTGAGACAAAGACTTTTTCAGCGTGATGGCGTCTGTCAATATTATTTGACAAACATATTAGTAAGCATCCTCGCTTGTGAAGCCCAATTTGAACCCTGATCAACAACAATACGTCTCGCGAGGTCTCGGACATCTTCGATCTTCCCTGTCATTTTATGACCTAAAACAGAAAGTGCTGTCCGAAGAATTTGCAACTCGTCATCATCAACGTATTTAAAATGAGTATGTTGCTTTGACATTGAGATTGGATAGGACTGTATGTGCTGTGGTTGGTGTTGATGTTTGAAGGTGACAGGAACATTTCCGGCAAATGATGATGGAGGCAAGAGACATACCAAAGACGTTTCTCCCCAAAAAGTAGTTGTTGTAGCTTTTGTATCTCCAAACATAACCTCGAGCCCTTGAACGAATCCACTTCCAAGGCACGTGACCTCCAATCCTCCAGATTTAGGACCTTCATTAGGTATCATTTTATGAATCGTGGGTGGACGATGAGGATTAAGACTCATTGGTATACCGTACAACTCATTTCCAACGACTTGGGCTAATTGTGCCTGATGTCGCTGGTAAGAGTCCATGTTCATTCCGTTTGGACTAGAAACTCGACTTGATATTCCTGAACCAGGGGTGCTATAAATCTGTTGCATCGCAATATTTTCCATAGATTGTGATCTATTAACATGAGAGAACATTTGACCAGTGCTATTTGGTGTTGGAGGGCCTTTAAAATGAGTGGGGATATTCTGCAAGCTATTTTGTGAATTGAAGTGCTGCTCCGCCGTACTAGGGAAATTTGGGAAGCTAGGGGTGAAAGGGGATGGAACTGTAGAAGCTGCAGAGGTCACAGGCTGTTGCTCTGCACTTCCCAGCCTCGTCATAGTGAGAGCGCTTGGAACCTTATTTGAACCACTAGCCTTTCGCTTTTTTTGAGCTGGGCCTTGAGATGTAGAGGGAGATGTCTGACGTGATGTGTGGGCATTTAAGGTTGATGAAGCAGATGTAGAAGAATTGCAATTATTCAGTGACGGCACGGCAATTTCGTTGTTTATGACTCGGTGCTGCAAAGTCTGCAGATCTGTTGAGGAATGTGAGGTACGGAAGACACTCGGGTTTCCGGGTGCTCCAAAATTCATATCGAAATTTCCTTCGACATATCCTTGACCAATATATTCATTACTACTTGACGGTTGAGATGTCTGAGGGGGCTGTGTACATGTCTTGTGGTCATCCGTGATCATGATTGACGAGGTGATAGCTTGCGCTACCAGCTTATCTTGATGGTCTTTAAGAGTAAAGATTACCTGGAATCCAGACTTCTCGTTCTGGTGCCTACAGTAGCAAGCAATACGCATAGGAGCGTCTACTTGCATGGCCCCTTCAGGAACATAAGGTTCCGGAAGATCGCCGGTGGCTTCGGAAGGTAATTGCTGCGATGGGGTTTGCCAATCTTTCACTTCATGGGTGTTGAACACAATGACTCTTTGTGTCTCATACTTTTGCCAAGATTCCTCTTCTTCGGCTTTCTTGGCTTTTTTCCGTGCCGCGCGCTTACGCTCTCGTATAATGCAGCCGCCACAAATTTTAACCTCACCACCATTTGCAGGCTTACTTTCATCATCCTCATCCGCACCATTCATTTCGAGTTCTTTCGGTAAAACTTGCGAACGAGCAGAAGCAGCAGCTCTCTCGAGAGCACGCAATTTGAATTGTGGATTTCGCATCGCACTGGTGCATACGAGAGATGTGTATAATTCAAGCGTATCAGGTGACTTTTCTGGGGTTGGTTTTGCGAGCAATTTCGGTTTCGATATTGTGTGAGTGGGAAGGTGAAGTTTGGTGATACCAATCGGTACTGGGTAAAGTGTCATCTTTATTGGGATTTGTGTTTCCACACGAGATTTTAATGGGGTAGGGTGAATAGTAAAAAGAGTTGGCAGAGGATATGTTGCCATGGAATAAGGTCGAGAAGGCGCTATACGAGGATTGATATGCTGAGGCCTCTGAGGTACTGGAAGTCCGTGGTGTTGCAAACTTTCCATACTTGTTGTCCACTTTGAAATGTGAGGAGCCCCAAAGTTTGAACCGTTAACGTATTCCATGCTACAGAGACTAGTTGTTCCTGGAGAGGGAGAGGGGAAGAAGGTTGGTGATGACCCTTGGCTTGATACCATGATAGGCGGAGGAGAAGCCTCCCTAGATCCCATGTTAGCAGGTCTTTTCAGTTTTGGTGCCGCTTGTTGTTGCTGATAAGAGGTTAGCAGATTCAAAATTTGCGATGGTGTGTGTGAGAACTCCCACCGAAGTTTCTATCTCCATCTTAAAATTAGTTTTCATTTCCGAGTCTTCGTTTGAAGTGTTTGATTTTGTATTTGAAATTTCTAGTGAGTTCGTTTCTACAGCACCTTTTTTTTGAGTCGGACTGCTACTAGAACTCTCGAAGTCAAATTCTTGATTCATAACGTTTTCATGGTTGTAAAACATTGCATTCATAACCGAAGGATTTATACACCCATCCACAAAACCTGAAAAGTTTGTCGTATCGTCTCTATCTAGAATATTCCACTCCTTTGCCAAATCTGAGTCATCTTCCATCATCACATCGCGTGGAGTCTGCGCCGACGTGATCGAGCCTGAGCTTGACTTTCGTGGATAGTCAGATGTTTCGGACGATGAGTCTCGGTATGAGCCAGTTGGTGATTCTGATGAAGTAGACAATGTTGACTGTAGACCGCTTTCTGAATTTTGATCTTGTTGGGTCAAATGGTGGTGTTTGGGAGAAAGTAGATTTGATATCTGCTGCGAGGTATCATCAAGCACTAGATCATCTAGTGTGTGAGTTTGAGTTGGGCTGTTCGTCGTATCGAGACCGGTAGAGTCGAAAAATTCGAAATCGGGATCCACTTCGGTTTGTTCAGGCATACTTGTATCTGGAATCAATGATTGTGGGTTCAGAGAGTATATAGAGTTGGAAACCGAAAGCATAGCCTATGGCGATAGACAAGAAAAAAAAGCGAGTACAATATATGATACTGTGTTTGGTCAGAAGAAAAGGTCAGATTCCTCGTATGGCGGAGAAAAAGATACACAGATCTTTTTTCTACAGTAGCTTTTAGAATCTGCCCATGTAGTGCGTGGTGAGGCAGCGATGGCACTCACTTGAAGTTACAAAATTCCCCTCTTCATCCAACCATCACAATAGCGGAAAGCTCAGAATGATCAGACGGAGACCAAGTCGGGAGTCCTTGCGTCACCGCTTTGACGACGAGACAGTCTCAAGGATGGAGTGGAAAGTGAAGCGGATGTTTTAAACGTTGCTAGTCCTGGCACTGAAAGTGTACTAGTATTGGTACACGTACTGGGAATAATGCTGGCACTAGTAGTATTGGAACGAGAATTGGAACTGGAACTGAAAACTGAAAACTGGTAATTATGTCGAATGAAAACTAGAGTGAGGGAGTGAGAATGGAGACCAACCCTGTCTGGCTGGATTTTGGTGTTCGTAAACTTCCTTCACTTCCCCCGCGACAAGGATAATAATAATAATAATAATGATAATAATGATAATAATCAGTATCAATTTACAGATACGTGTAGTGAGAACTCAGAAGAATTATGACTACGTATGTATCGTAGCTAAGGTCCTCCCTCCACAATTAGGAGGCGAACAGCCGCCATGTTTATTTTTGACACTAGTGGTGTATTTTCTTCTAGCGATCCAATGGCAACGAATGATGAGCCTGAAGTCTGAAATTTTCCAATTCGTTATTAAGCAGATTTACCATACTTGAACAGATTACGATCTTCACAAAAGAAAAGATCAACCATCGGAAATATGAAGAGGACAACAACAAGAATTCTAGAAGAGAAGTTGTCCTGAGTTGATCCAAAACACTACTGCCGTAATGACAAAATTTTTGGTTTATCCTAGAGTCGTGGGTTGTTTTTGCTGCCGACAGGTGACGATGTTGACTACGATATACAGGAGCTCCTCGTACATTTTACCGACTACATGTACCAACCATCCATCCATCCATCCATCCGTCTCTCTCTCTCTCTCTTTCATATCGATTACGTGTCAGATTGACCTAATTTTATTTCCAGGGCTTCATCTCCACTTTGTGTAAGATCTTTCGTTCATTTACTTGTCAAGCTGGAAAAAAAGGTCATGTGGAAAGAATTACTCACTCATCGCTCCGTGATATTTTTCCTCGATACTTAAATATAGAGGTGATACTGTAAGTGACTTACTCAGGTAGAGCATGGCTTAAGGATGAGTGTAGTCATTCCCTGGGTGTGATATTGCACCCACCTGTAATAAAGAACTTTTCGTGGCCATATTTTTCATGAATACTTGACTGGACTCGCTATTGCTCGTACGATGATAACACGAACTTATGTCTTCTCTGAACGTGAGGTTTGAGGACAATGTGCTTGCTTTACTGCTTTAAGATATTCATTGCACCAAATGGCTGTCTAGCTAGCTGATTCTCGATGGATGATAATGAGATGCTATTCGCTCCTTACAAATAGATGCGTCTTCCTGGGTAATCTGCAGAAAGCTACAGCTGAGCTTCGTTCCGTTTACCAAGTCACCACAAGCAGATTGGTAAGAACTGAACGTACGTTCATCCATTTCGAAGTTCCACAACCGATCGGCAAACAATGACAACTTTGATGTCGCCACACCTTTCTCCTAGCCACAGCAGCAGAATGATTCACTGTACTACAACACTGACATAATTAGTAGAAGGGTTGCACAGCAGCGACAAGTGCATGAACGCAAAAGGGTCCAAGTGGACCGTCGCAAGGGCCAAGGACTAGACAAGAAAGGGATACCCTGTTGCGCTAACGGTACGACAGTACCGCGGTTGTGGGTGAGCACATAATTAGGGTTAAGCATGTTTTAGTAACTCGGAATCGCCCGGACCTATTTTTCTGAGTCAAATCAAGGAATAGAAACTGGTGACTTGGTGATGCCTCCTTCAAGTTAAAGATCTAGATTGAGGGATCTGATCATTGTGAAGTAACGAACGAGGAGGTGAGGGAAAGAAATAAGGATAACAATTACATGAAGGAAGGAAAAAAAAAAAAAAAGGAAAAATAACAAAAATTATGTCTGTAAGTAGTAAACAGGACGAAAAATAACAATGTGAGAGGGGTAATAATACAAGGGCTAGCTAGAGCTCAAATAAGTACCTGACTGAATAAGCGAAATAGTAACCGTTTTTGTGTCGCAATAATTATCGTCGCCGCGTCATTGATTTATCGCACTCAAAAGGTAATTAAGATGATGATATCCTCTATCTGTCACGAACAGCAGCTTCGTGAGCTCAGTAGCATAAAATTCAGGGAGTAATTAGATTTGTGTTATGTGTTGTCTGACTCAAAAAAAAAAAATCAACCTCTTAGAGACCCCTTTCATTCACAAGCTCACTCACTCCCTCCGGAACAGCTATGGGGCCGCTCTTTCTTGTTCATGTATTTCTAGAGAATCTTCATTATTCCGCCGCTGATTCGTCAACCTCTCATAAGCCCTGTTAATTGTTAAAACTTTGGCTATCAGAGAGTCCTATGATTTCAAAATGTAATGATTCTTCGTCATGACCCAACCGCTGGAAAGAAGTGACTGGGGTAAATAATGTCTACGTCTGTCAGGCGACGTTCATTGAGTTTTTTGCTTCATGCAGGATGGGGATAGGCTTCATGTAGTCTTAAGGATTGAGATTCGGCTCTGCTCTTGGAAAGAATCATAGACTGATCGGCAAACTTCCCCGTACTGTAATTGGTTTCATCTAAATATCCGGGGAAGTCGATGGTTGCCCGCCGAGAATAGGCACAATAATGATCAGAGCGATGAACCCCACATCTTGATCTAATTATAATTTAAACTTTTCGAGAAATATATGTATTATGACGTAGAAAGTTAAATCGTCTCTTTTCTTTCACCAACCAGATCAATCTCAGATGTAATCACATGATCTATATCGGACACAGAACCGAGCTCCTACATGTAGATCAGACCTATTTAAAAGTCGAGAATTTTGACAGTTAAAAATTAACGCTGCAGGGAACATTCAGAAGCACGAAAGAAAGATAAAGAGAGGACGTTGTATGCGTGTTTTGGATTCGCGCAGATGTCTACATAGTCAGTACATCACTCTGGAGAAAGTAAACAAAAGGAGGGTGCGAGGATAATGAGCGTTTCCGGGCCCTCGTTAAGTCACTTACGAACAGGTATAATAAGGCATTTATTATATAGGCGGCTGGATCGGCTAGCTCCGAGATGGCCAATCAAGAAACGTGTAAATTTCCCGTGCACTTGGCAGGGGTAAGTTCTCCAGCCCATGTAAGTACAGCCTAGCCAAGCGTGGGTAAACTCTGAGATTGTCGATCTTGCCTTGCGACTGGGATCTCGCTTAAGAGATTTTATTTAATACTAGCCGAATGACGATATGATCTGCCCAAGAACATTAAAATTTATACTGTGCCGCTACGGTAAGTTATTACAGGTGGGTCTCTGCAGGGTATATCTCGCCTCAGGGGTTAAAACTGGGAGTCTATGGGGCCTATGACATCTAACTCAAAGTCTAAAATATGTGAGCCTTATCTGTCAGGACTATCATTTTTATGCTGGTTAGCCTCGCTTTTATAGAGTCTTCTCCCGAACGTCTGCTCCCCCACTATTGTTCAGCAATACCATCACAGATCTCAATAGGACGCCATCACTTGAGTAAATTGTCTTAAATATACCGATTGTAAGTTGAGAAAATTCTGAAGTTAAACAATTCATTCAGGATGCTAGAGAATGGATCAGTTAAATCATTGCAACGATGAATCGTCCACAGACGCCTCCACCATCATCAACCTCACCTCAATCACATGCTCGTTCCTGAGCAAAAAAAATGACTAAAAAACATCGTATTGAAGTAAGCACCATGTCAAAAGAGAGCTAAATCATGCATCGTCTCTAAATATTGGCAGGTGAGAACTCTGGCCCGGGAAGGCTACAGCTATCAAAAGATCGCGCGACGACTCCAAGTGACCTATCACCAAGCTCGCTATGCAGCAAATGCTGCCCATATCTCTCCCAAAAAGAGTAGCGGTCGCCACCTTTTCTTGAGCAGTGAACAGGTCGACGAGATTGAAGCCTTGGTTATATCATCTCCAGAACACCGTCAATTGACCTATTTCGAGCTCGCCTACACACATTGTAGTCATTTTGGAGTGAACGAGAAGGTAATCCAACGGGCAATGTCTAGAAGGGGACACGCCCGTCGTATTGCTGCTTCGAAACCACCTCATTCTGCAGAAAACAAGAGAGAGAGACTTGAGTTCGCTATAGAACATCTTCACTGGAATACAGAAGGTCGGATGAGAGTTCTCTGGTCAGATGAGACCAGGGTGGCTGGTGGACGACATAGTAGTATTTGAATCACGAGGGAAGTGAGTACCGCCTTCTTTGTCTGATACTTGAGATTTCTAACCTTAATCTATCATCTAGACAGATGAAAACTTTAACGATACATATGTCATAAGTAACATTCAGGAGAAAATTGGATAGATGTTTTGGGCTCTTTTTTTGGGAGCGAAAAAGGCCCGTCCTTGATTTGAGAGAAGGAGTGGGGTAGTATAACTGCCGATAGATATTGTCAGAGGATAGTTCCTCTTATCTACGGCATGATTTCGAGTCATCCACATACACAACTAATGTATGACAACGCCCCACCTCACAAGGCAAGGCAAATTATGGATGAGCTTAGGGAGAGAAACATTTCTCTGATTACATGGCCACCATACTCTCCTGACCTGAACCCCATAAAGCATGCCTGGAAGTTGATGAAGAACTACATCGCATATCATTATCCTGACTTAGCTCCGGAAAATAATAGGTCGCAGGATGAGCTTCGAAGGATTGTGGCAGAAGCTTGGGACAGAGCCATGGATGAAAATGAGTTGGAAAAACTAGTTGAGTCGATGCCAAGCAGGATCAGGGTCGTTTATGAAGCTCAAGGTGGCCCGACAAAGTACTAGCCTCTATGACTTATTATGAACTAGATAATTAGAATAATGAATTCATAACTTTATTTGAACCAAAATTAGAGGCTGCGATACATTTTGCGTGAGGAATTTCACATACAAATTTTTTAGGTATTTTCATAAATTTTCATAGATCAACTGCCAAGCTTTCCAGGTCAGGCTAGCAAAAGCATAAATGCCCTGTCGAGACTCATATTTTGAGTGGAGCTGGGAAAACTTACCGTAGCGGCAGAGCACATTTGTGGCGATATTTTTTCTTATATTTCTACTTGGACCTCATCCTATGAGCCACATAATTATTAAAATAAAGATCTGACTTGCTAAAACTATTCTCTGTATCTTAAAATTCAGTAACCGCATTTACCTCCGCAATTTAAATGTCTGTGATTGTTGTTGTGCCCTTATCTCCTTTGACCATTTCTCTGCCTTGAGCACGAATTCTAGTATTCTCTTGATTTCACACTCAGACCTACGCTATAATTTCATTTTTATGCCCCGAGTACTTTTCTTTTGACTCTCAAGTACCTCCGTGTACTCGGAAGTATCTTTCAGAAGAAAGGATATCTCTCCGATTTGAGATTCGAGAAAGTGAAGTCGGTATTTGCATTGGTGAAAACGTGCCTCTCACACATCACACTAGTCCAGCTGCCGTGAAAAGGATTGTTCACGGAAAGAAGATCGATTTCAGAAGCGGGAGAGCTATTTGTGACCCAGATAATTGGGTTCGGGAGATGCTCTATCCTGGACCGACGCGTCTTGGACTCGTCTACTTGTTTTGTCTTCAGAGTTATTTTGTTCAATAGAGCTGGTCTCGCGGGATACCGAGTTGCTATGAGATATTAGATCCATCCAACTAGATTCACCTCTTCAGCGCTTGATAAATTCTGAGGTGATGTGTTGGCACTAGAGCGCGATTGATGTTCTGCTAGCTGATTTTTGAGAGTTGACCATGCTACTTTACCGTGGAAGTAGCACTTAGAATCGAAATAATTTCATTCATTTGTAATACTTATATGATTTCCTGTAGATTCTCTTCATTTTGAATATCTCTTCAGCTTTTTTTATAGCCCATTTCGAAATTTGTTCGATGAAGAGATTTGGTATCTGGTTAACCAATACCGTACCGCAACGATATTGAATGTAAAAGACGCTAAAATAGTTCGTTATGCATGGGTTTTAGCGTATAGGCTAACCCACATCGTCCTTACTGACAGAAGATCCACGCTAAACCTTTAAATTTTGTATGGGAAAAATGATCCGACGTTAACAATGTAAGATTATAATTTTAGTATTCAACTTGAATTAAACAACTTATTAATGCGATTTATGCAAATCATAAAGATATCTGCAGAACTATCAGTACATGTACTTAGTATATCCATCTCCAGCTTCATATATAGATCTAATTCTACATGGCATCAACTCTTTGAGTCTCTCCGTGTCATCTCCATAAACTGCTTTAGTCCCAGAATGCCCTCACGATACTTCGTAGTCAATCTTGTGATCGCTGCCTCCCTTGACTCGAGGCTGGATATTTGAATAGTGTAAAATACTTCAGTAGATCTTAAACACAATCTACTGGGTCAAGGTCTGCTGAGTTCGGTGGTCCGTTAGTGAGAGAGAGATTTCTCTGAGAAACTTTTCCGTTGTTTTGTCTGTCTTGTGAGAGGCAGCGTCATTCATCACTTGACGTTCAGGTCTTGTGGAGGCCATTCTCTGTATGAGAGGTATTATTTTCTCGTTGTATGTGTTGTGTACCGCGAAAGAAACTTGATCCCGTGGAATCGCGAAATCTTTCTTGTGGAGTAGCCCTCGGTTGATAAGATTTTCACCTGCAAATATTTAGTTATTGTGATTTGTATATATTTCTCTTGAGTTATCAAACATACCTAGATTCGCTGATCATGTCAAACGTAGCGCAGATTGATAACGTGATGGATTTATTAACTCCTCTAGGCATATATAAATTGAGGTTACGAACATGCTCAAGAAAAGTGTGATTCAGGCAGAGATAGATGGTAGTGAGTGATGGTTGCACCGATCAGGATATGATTGAACAGCGACGATGATTCATGTCGGTGGTGGAAAATTATGAGGCGATCCATAAATTTAAGGCAATAATGGAAGTCCTGATACTGATACCTGCCTGAGGCTTATAGATTCTTGAGGGAAAAGTTTACAGGGTTATGTGGAAAACACCCTATCGCAGACCCCTTTTAATCCCTGAAGCGAGCGTCCCCTGCCTAGACCCACTTTGCATTTAACATCGTTGCGGCACGGTACGTTAAGCTACGTAAGTTTTCGGGAATCTATTTCAAATATCAATTATAGTTTTAAGCATGATTCGGCCTAGCGGATTCGGCTGAATAGCTCCAGGCTAGCTCAGTACAGGGCCACAGGGGTATTCTTTCGCCTGCAATCGCCGGTGCCATTCAGGGGTATGGTATATCCATACTACCTTACATAATCTTCATGGATAGGGGCCCAGGCTCTATGGCCTCAGGTCACACACTTTTCCTCTACCAACAACTTCAATCCCATTTCACACCATCCTCAATTCCAAAATCGTCTTTGATTCCGTTAACCACGCGCATTCAATAGTTGCCATCCACTTTTCGTACTTAA
This sequence comes from Podosphaera aphanis, assembly GCA_022627015.2. Lineage (NCBI taxonomy): Eukaryota > Fungi > Ascomycota > Leotiomycetes > Helotiales > Erysiphaceae > Podosphaera > Podosphaera aphanis. The sequence goes on from JAKRRZ010000004.1 coordinate 58,066, forward strand.
ATCATTACTCGAATAATATCTTTGATTCTTCATCAAATTCTGTGGTCAGCTTCTCGGTACGACATCCCAGCAGCTATCAAGAGTCAGTTGAACCGCCTTACAGGACGACCCCCCCACCCCCCGAGACTCCGACAATTCCAGGCTGTCACTCAAATCAACTCAATCGAGAGATTAAAGAATTCGGATCAGGTCAAGACACCAAATTGAGAACTTCCAATCCCGCTAACTCACCAGCACAAAATATTATGAATAAAGTGTGCGGAAAGAAACCTCAATTTCACCGTAGATAATCGGTGTATAGATGTTGCGGGATCAATTGATAATGGTAAACACCAGAGCAAGTCCGAGAGTCAAAATCAGTTAATTATTCTAATCTATCGAATAAACTTAGGAAGAATATCTCTCCTCATGTATATACAAATTTTGGCTCCTTGCCTAGGGCCTGCTTGCAACTATTATTGCTGCTATCTCCAACCTCGCGATTACTGGTGTTGTTAAATATGGATTCCAGCCTTAATAATATCATATCCAGCCTTGCGGATATCGCCATACACGTCTCAGCCTCGCGAATAATATTCTTGGCGATGCCAGCCTCGCTAGCGGTTAGCCTCGCGAATAATGACGTTCTGGTGCAGCCAGAATTAGCCTCGCGGATCTATCCCGTATCGATAGACTTCTAGACTGATCAAGCGTACATCAGTGACGACCCAGCCCAAAAAATACATGTCACAATAAAGGTTGGTTTAAACGCAGTTCATGTCTAATAATAATTTATAATATGTAAAAAGGCCAACGAAGAGTATAACAGCACATGAATTATCGATTGATGCAAGGCAAAAAACTCCTGGATATTCTTGGACTGTTTCCAGAGATACAGGCTGATCCTTGTGTTGTTTTGGGAAAGTGACTTGGGCAAGATCGCTGGCGAGAGCTATCGTCAACATATCTTGCCCAAGGCTTTTAGGCTTTATCAGCTCTCTCCCATCAAATAATGGTCTTGCGAAACTCATGCATGATAACGCCCCTGTTTATACCGCGACACCTGCTAGGGAATAAATATCTTGAGGCAAATAGAGTTGTACCAATGGCTTAGCCGCCTCTCTCCCCAGATCTAAATCCTATCGAGAATGTATGGAGTTTGATAAAGAATTACATACAAGATCATCCATCTTAGGGATCCTATTGGTAACAGGCAGCATAGTAGAGCTCAAGTACGACCTATCGTTTTAAAAGCATTGCGAGATTGCACAAGGCCTGAGAGGCTTTTGCCAATTCTCTGGAGTATACCTGCTAGATGTGAGGCCGTTATCCAGGCTCAAGGTGGTGCTATTCTTCTATTCCCTACTCGTTGCAAAAGTAATAGTCTATCTTCATGAATTTTAATAAATGTCACAACCACAACATGTTCGTAAAGCGATTGGTCGGAAATTTTAGTGCCAAATGCAAGGATGAAAATATTTTACAAAAAAGATTCGCCAGGGAACTAGACCAATCCCATGTTTCTGTTGCTTATGAACCCGGACTCTTTTGTGAGAGCCTCACCTCAGTTTGTTAATGATCATGCAGATGGCTTCCATATTCATGTGAAGATTGAACAGAGAAACCTCAGGGCTGGCTGGAAAATTTAGTCCTGTAGCCCTGTAACGGCTTCTCCGGGGTCGCCTACTACTATCAGAAAAGCTCCTGAATCGAATCAATGTAAGATGAGATGGTTGTTTTCTAAGAACGCGTCGAGGAGCCAAGCTATGAACCTCCCTGAGCTAATGTCTAAGCTTAACTTTAGGTAATAATAACACGTCGACTTCTACTCACTGAGGCCATCTTTTCGTCCCAAGATACTCCCAGTTTCTTGTGAAGCCCAATAATCCAGCTAAAATCCTTAGATTGTAAGAGAAGTAGAAAACACACAAACGTTACCCAATCCACGACTCGCGTTGGTGAGTCCAAGTTAAAGCAAAATAAAACTTCTCAAGGTCTAAGAAAAATTTGTACCATCCGGTAGTCTATTTCAGATAGGAAGAATATGACATTCTGAGCCCCCTAAAATGATAAGAACATATATGTTTCAGATAATTTGCAAAATCAAAGAAACGCAAGTAATAAAGCCGAGTTAATAGTGTCGAATCAGAGACGGGATTAGTTGAGCAGTGACAGCTAATTATCCTTAATAATTTGAACCAATTATGGCTTCCAACGTAATAGTTTATATCGTTCAATGGCCTTTAGGTCAAAACCTCAGCTAAATGGTGAGTTGGGTGAAACTAATAAAGTCTGAGTATGGATTTTTTCGCTTTAGTTTGCTTTTCGAGTCCAGGCGCCTTCGGAGTAATATGTCGGTTTTGGAATCTTGTGTGAAGCTTTTCCGGATCTTAAATTTTGTTAAGCTGGGATCTTCTGCTCATTTCCAGTAATTAAATATCCTTCTCGAAGCCTGAAAAGTTTCAGTTGATCCCCACGATAGGAGTATTTTATTCTCTGTCCATTAATTTGCCTCAGCAAATAGCTTTTCCCATGATAACCTGCAAATCCTGTGACTAAAAATGGGCCTCGGTATGAAGCATGAAGTTTTAATTTTGCTTTGGCATGGTCATAAAGCATTACTAAAGTTCTTGGAACGAAGCTGGTCCTTTAACTCACTCCTAAATCGTGTCTTTCTCTTTGGACTCTTCGACGCCAATCACCTAACCTCAAGGCATCGCACCTTCTAGTTTTCATTTTTGCTAAATGGTAGATAACTGCATCTTCATGCGCTTTACCTGCGCTAACATTATAGAGTTTATTCCAATCAAATTCAGCCATTTCTGCTGTGTATTGAGCTCGGTTAAGAGAAGGAAATGATGGCTCTAGACTCGACGGTGGCTGGAAACCAAACAAAATCTCGTAAGCTGAGAAGCCAAAGTGCCTGATAACCCTTCGATTTAGTTCATATGCCGCACAGTTCACAAATAAATGCCAGTCTGGCTTGTGTGATTGTTTCTTTAGGATGATCTCAAGTAGATCATTTAATTTCTCAACCATTCTAGTGGCCCCTTTGGCACCCGAAGGAGCTGGGATAAACACGTCATTTTGCTCCTGTAAGTAATTCGCCATTGAACGTCCTACAAAGTGAGACCCTATGCCTGCATAGATTGATATAGGGCTGCCAAATATAGAAAAGAGCCATGATAGACAGCGAATTGCTTCGGCCTGATCTGGAGTTGAACAAGAAAATGCCCATACAAAGCGGGAGAAGTAATCTACTACCATAAACATATGTGGAAGTTTTGATTTTCCTGAAAAGCCCCAGCTAAGTGGTTGCTCATTTGAGTCAAAATGAACGTCAAACTTATTCAGTTGAGGGTAGCAAGCTTTTATTGTATCCTCAAGGTTGAGGTTAGCCTCAGGTAGGGGTCCAATAAAATCCATACCAAACATCACAAATGGGGCATCAACTGTTGCAGGAGATTGTGTTTGTGAGCGTCGAGCAGCACCATGCTTTGGACATGACATGCATCCAAGGATGTAATCAAAGGTGTCTTTTGACATATTCGGCCAATAATAATCTTTCAACCTTTTCATGGTCATAGATGCCGGATAGTGTCCACCAATATCATGTGCCTGCTCTAACACGTAGCTCACTTCAACTTCAGGAACACATCTTTTCCAAATACCTCTATTTATGATGAACAATTCCCCTTTAACAATTTGATATTTCCTGGCTTGATCAATGAATCTCTTTTTCTCAAGTGGCGAAAGATTTTGAGGACTCGTATTTGTTCTCTGATAATTGTAAATTTCCTTAAACCAATTCGAATCAGCGTACTTTTTGTTTTCATCTACAAAGTCTTCGACCGTCATCGCGATCAAATAGTCCTCTACTGAATCAGCCGAAGGAGCAGCTATTAGTTCCGAGACATTGGAAATAACTGTGGCTGCTCTTTGGCACACCTCCATGGCATGATGTTTCTTTATTAGGCCCTGGTATCCACCTCTTCCATCTTTCCAGATCCATGTCTCTCCCAAATTTTCCCTTTTAATAATACTTCCATATTCTAGTAATGTTTCATCATCTGTTGCCGAAGGATTTTCGAATACCGTTCTTGAGAGGGCATCGGCAATTTCATTACGACTGCCCGGAATCCATTTAATTTCAACGTTAAGCTGACAAAGTAGATTATTCCATCTGGCATAGATTCCTTCTAGTAAAGAAGAGTCCATGAAGTAAGAAAGCGGCTTATGATCTGTATAAATGACGTTTTTTTCATTTCCCATGAGTAGATAGTCATATTTCTTTGCAAAGGTGACAATTCCCAGCAATTCTCGTTTATAG
>JAKRRZ010000005.1:0-57729 GCA_022627015.2 Podosphaera aphanis
GGCTGGAAAGGTTTTCGGCGTCGCTCGAAGAGCTTCCGTGTGGGGAAAAAGAAGTTTTCTTTTCCAAAATCGGGGGGTCAAGAAAAGAGGCGGAGGAAGACGACGGTGCGGATCGTTGGGTTTCTGGGATCGACAGATCTCTTTTTATTGCCGGGGGTACGAATGGTGAAATCGGAGCAGCTTTGGGTATTTCAGGTTGCTTACCTTTGTCAACTCTTGAAGGTGCTTCAATCAGCTCCGATTTCGGCGCAACACTGACGTTCGAGGATATAAGGTTTGTCAGTGAGTCTAGTCGGTCCACGACCAGTTGTAAGAGATTCTCGGATTTTTCAAGCCGTGATTCGTAATTTAGTGCTTGAAGTCTTTGAGAGTGTGACAAGGCCTCCATCTTCGCTGTATTGTTATCCAACGCTGTCTCCATGGAAGCGAATTTGTCATTCATCGCAGCCTCTCTCAGTTTACTTGCCTCTGCTTGACGCGTTTGGGTTGCTGCAAGAGACTTCATATCCGCTTTTATCGAGGCAAATTGAGTTCGGTTAGCTTCTTCCATTTCGCTCTGTTTCCTCTCAATGGAGTTGAGGTGGCGCGAAGCTTCTCGGTCGCGTGTCGCATGCTGTTTCTCGAAATCGCGAAACTGCCCTGAAATGTCTTCGAACTGCCCGGAGAGGTCCTTGACCTTTTCGCTTAATTTGAGGTTGTCAGCAGGGAACTGCGAGTCGTCGAGTTCTGCCGTTGTCTTTGACATTGACCTTGTGGTAGGATGCCGGGGTTTTGGGGACATGATGATATAAATGATATTGAGTGTGTGTGAGTTTGAACTCTTCAAAAATTAATTTTTGAGGATACTCAGTTGAACAGACAGGCGACACTCGGGGCTCGTACTACCGCAAATTCTGCAGTAGCAAGCTCTTTGAGTTGTCTGTAGTCTGTATGTAAGATCTTCTATATTCTCTAAATAATTCTACTGCGCGTAATATATATACGTACGCGTCTAGAGTAAATATTACATAAGCCTAGGATCCACAGTCACGGTCCACGTGACCAGGATCCTCAAGGCGTCAATGATAACATCAAACTTACATTATGAATATTCGGCAGAGTCGGATGAACAAGGAATTTTCTTCTTGTTTGAATTCAACGTGAATGGATAGGCATTAGATCAACCGACTGACCTATCTCGCCCAAGGTAAACTCATCTATAAGCGTCAACAGAGGTTAGAAGAAGCAAATCTGGAACTCCTACTCAGAAGTCTGCCCAGCTTTACACTTTACCAGGGCATTTCTCTCGATGACTTCTCCAGAAATCACGACTCAAGCCTTGCTCGAACCCCCCCCGCTATTCCAGAAACGTCGAGGCAAAAATAAGGCGAAATTTCGAAAACGAACTGTTACCTCTCCAGCGACTGACAGTGAATCCGGCTACTCGTCCTTTGAAGATGCATCTGGACACAAAATCAAGAGAAGAAAAACCAACTCCGGCGCGTTGACGGCATCTTCGAAGCAGGGTGGTGCACCTTCGACAGCAGATCTACAACCGACAGTCTTTACCGCAGACCGCAGCGCTACCATCAAGAGCTCTAATGATGCAACGAAATCCAGCAATTGGTATGATGAGGAGAATCCCGATGCACTCTCTCCCAAGGAATTGTTAGGAAGCACGAGACCTCCACCAACAGACCCGACGAGCACGACCACCGCGACTTACAAAGGTCTAGCAAATGCAACCACATTCATCGCCAAGAATCCTAATGCGCCAAACCGAGTTGTGGGACCCGTCAAGGCGCCGACCAATCTCCGCACCATCACGGTGACAGACTTTGCACCCGATGTCTGCAAGGATTACAAACAGACGGGATTTTGTGGTTTTGGCGACAGTTGCAAGTACTTGCATGCGCGAGAGGATTATAAGCACGGCTGGCAGCTGGACAAAGAATGGGAAAATGTCACCAAAGGAAAGAAGATTGTCAACGGCACGAAGGTTGCCAGTGCCGATCGCAACACGAAAGACATCGAGGATTCAGATGATGACGATCTCGCCTTGGACGGAATACCGTTCGCATGCATCATATGTCGTGAGAATTATCGAAACCCCATCATCACCAAGTGCAGGCATTATTTCTGTGAGGACTGCGCGTTGAAGAGGTATCGAAAGAAGCCAAGTTGCGCAGCTTGTGGTGCTGGCACGGGAGGAGTCTTCAATGTGGCAAAAGGTTTGCAAAAACTCCTCGACAGGAAGAGGGAAAGAGCTAAGAAGAGGCGGGAAAAAGCTATTGAAGCCGGAGAAGAAGTGAGCGATGAGGAGGAAGAACCGTGATAGCAGTGACAGAGAGTATCAGAAAAAACTCTGGATGTATAACAAAAAGGTGCGGACTAATTCGACTGCCAGATATGTTTATGAAAAATATTAGAATACAAATCTCACGGAAGCAAACACAATATTCGCCATTCATCCCAGCTGAATATATACCTTTCTCTTCGTACTTTTGTTTCGATAAAACCTTTAGCTTGTTTTGCACCCACGTTCAGACTACAATGACGACCTTCAGTGGGTACTGACGCGAGAATACTCACTAGAGCCGTGACGAGCGGGCTCCATCAGTTAGAGAATTGTGAGAGGGTCAACTAAGTTGTAAATGCACAAATAGGCTGCCTAGAGAAATCTATATTCCTATGAGTTCTAGAATTAATTACATGTCAAGCTATTTATCTCCAGCCGTTCCCCCATGTCCAATCTTAAAGATCGTTCTAGAAATATCTACAAGTTTCCAGTGAGGTTGTCGATCTTGCCGTGGTTCTATGGACGCTACGTCGGGGTTCTACAAGTAAACGAGATTACTCGAGTGCAGATCCGGCATGTAGCTGGATCACACCTAGGGACTTCAGCCCCATGACAAGAATCATTCAAATATCGCAACGATGTGGTATGGAAGACAAAGCCATCGTCTATTGTCATGATAATATGCAAAATTCTCTACTTCCTTCAGGGAAGACTCGGACGATAAACAACAAAGCTGGAATTCTGTAGGAATTAGTGAAGTCCATGTCGTCTTTAAGGCGTAGAGCAAGGCCGGCTCGACCGCATCTAACGCTGGCGATTCCTAGATCACTCAGCGTAACCTTGCCATCATTCAATATGCACGCATCTTCACTTACATTCTTCGCGAAAACGCACGCGAGGATCATGCCGACGACGTGCATCATGAAGTCACAGGTCCTTCCATCTATGCATCCGGTGATAGACCAAGTCCAGCCCAGCCATCTCCGGAGACAAGTACTAGCCCCCGCGCTTCTCGCACGGCGTAACTCATCGGCCATCGGCGTGGGATAGCTAGAAACGTGCCCTCCCAGTAGGCACTCATGTATTACCCTCGACACAATACTGTGGTGTCTGCGCGCGATGTTTTCGTGTCATGGGAGGGAGCACGAGACCTCGCCTGCATGTCTCGCGTGCACGCTGCGACTGGTAGGCTGACTGAAATGTCGTGAATGGTGGGACGGACAGGAGGAGGAAATGCAGGGCCGTTGAGCTGGTCAGGTTGATTGATCGATGACACCGCACTTCGTTCGCAGTTGCACACTCCGCGCAAGGGCAGGGCGCCTCGGCTCGCGAGAGATCGAGAAAGTCAAGTCTTGCCTAGGTGCAGTGTCCATGGCATGCATGATCTTTGCGTTCATTCGTTTCTAGAACTATCAGTATCCGTCCTGACCCCTTCGGCGCATTGTCGCATGGAGATGTCGACACGGAGATTACTTCCGGACCACTCACGTCACGGCGCTTCTCCTTACTCGCGACGAACAATCAACTACCCAAGCAACGAAGCGTCGACATTTTCGCGCTTTTGGGTGCGAAGGGGCACGGCCCGAGAGGAGTGAGGCTCGTTCACTCCGGTCGTACCACGCCCCGCGGGAGACATCGAGACTCTCGTTGCTCTTTGGCAGTCGCGACACACTCGTTTCAACCTGTCCCGTACCGTCAGGACAACGAGCAACGGGAAAATCCAGTGGTAGGTCCTCTTCTAACTCGCCCACCCATCGCGCAAGTCACCCGGCCGGCCTGCCGTCTTCGTCACGATTGTTTCGGTCCGCATCGAGTAGACATGTAAGTTCAGAGCACGAGTGGTAACATCCGCCATGACCTGATCCCATTGTTGATATCGATTATCGTGATCGTGCTCACATGCATCATCTCTCATCGTTCCGTCACCTTGTCTTGCTTTGCCGTAGATTTCCCCACATCGGACCCGTCATCACTATCCATCCCTGTCCCGTCGCCATCATGCATATCTCCCGTCCCCATCCCCTCAACCCCGACCATGAACACAGAACGCAGAGCACGAACACGATATCCTCGAGTCGACGGCGCAGGCAGATGGACGCATGCTCGCAAGATTCGAGAGATGCATACCCTACATACTACGAATCTCGAGACCGTGCCAATATCGCCTATCTATCTAATCATTTATCTTTCTGTCTATCTGTCTTGCCACGGCTCCTAGTTAGACATGCATGATGTACGAAACGAAGATGAGGCGTCCTTACTCTCGTCTCGTATTGGAACAATACATATACACTAATATTGTTTAATACACGTCTCGATAATGGCTGGCCAGCCAGCAATCAAGACCTTGTGAGCGACATCTCAGAAGAGGAAGAGTTCATCTTCAACCCTCTTTTTGACGCCATTCAATCTGACAATTCCATTTTCTTCGCGAAGCTAGTTCTTCGAGGTCAGATCTACTAATTATAATTCAATTCATTTAGTCAATTTAGAGTACTCGGAGTATCCATTATGTCGGTCTGAAACTGATGAGGTTTGTTGGTAGACGCGTTTTGCGGTAGTCTTCATGTCCAAACTTTTCGTGATAGTTTCGCGTCAGATCTCGCAAGAGTATGTTGTTACTCTAGTGATGAAACTACCCTTCTAGCTCTTCAGATCATTGAGACATCTACACAAAAGTGCAGAAAACCCCTTCATTGCACATGAAGTCTCACGGATCTTCAATGGCCCAAGAGCAGCACAGTGTGTGATGGATTGCACAAGAAATCTTCTTGTGAGCACTCACGCCCTGAGTTCACAAGCATGATCGGATTGAAGAACGAACACGTCTTGAATCGATCACCGATCGAGATACTCGAGGGCGTTCAGTGCGACCTTCGCGACCAACCATCTCGTCCGTCAAGCATCGAATCTCCGAAACACCAAGACAACTCTCCCGCGCCCACCCCAGAAGAAGAAGAAGAAGAAGAAGAAGAAGTTAACCGAACCTGCCTCGCACACCGAGCGAAATGTATGGAAGGGTATGTGCATGGATGCGACGAGTCCAACTAGACGCTCTGCGGGCGATCGAGAGCGAACCGAATCATGCGCGGAGGAGCGGGACGCCTCGAGACTTCCGAGCGCTGGTCGCATTGTGAGAGCAATGGAATCGGCACCCGCATGCTCGACGGACAACTGGTGATGGTGATGAGCCAATCCGCGCTGCACCGCGTGGGCGGTCCATCCTGTCGTTCATGCGGCGCGAATATTCTGTCACACGGCGCAACGTGTCTGGCTGAGGAATCATCTATCGCTTCTTGTGCCATGAAGCGTAACGCTGAAGGCCCTCGGCATCAAGTCGGGCAGGAAAGCGATGTGAGGCCTTGCTTCTCTTGAAGCTGCTAGGTAAATGTGTCGACTGAAGAGATATCACAGCTTACAAATCTTCAGAACTTACACTGTCTAAGAACGGACTCATAGGATAAGGCACGTTACAGGGGTAGCCGATCGTGTCGTGATGGGTGAAAAGCGTGTTCATCACCAACCAAAAGTCACCAGTTTCGGACCGACTTAATGGGTGCTCCGAGTACTCTAAATTGACTCAATGAATTGAATTATAGTGGATCTGACCCTGAAGAACTAGCCTCACGAAAAAAAAGGACTTGTAAGACTTGATGGCGTTAAAAAAGAGGGTTGAAGTTGGGAGAAAGGTCAAGAGTGTCCAATTGGGTGGTCAACTACGTTAGTATATAATTATGCAAACATGTCTCATTTGGTGACTTTCATTTAGTTGCCCGTTTTCCTCTATATCATCCCGTGCTTTACTACGTGTATGTGTGAGGAAAATTTCTGATTCTTCCTCGGGGGTATCTACTGCAATAATTCTGGTTCCGATTTCTGGTTCAACCGACTCGGAGATTTCTTCTCGTCTAGAGATTCGTTCAAGTCTATCAAAATTCAATCCCGGCCGCTCATGCTCCAAAAAAACCCAAAAAAAGTTTGTATACCGAAACCCTCCAACGCTAACCGCCTCTTTGAAAAAACGCCTTTCCTTCAAATTTAAAACATGTGTTGCCGTGTAGATTCTTTGAATTTGCAAAGATTGTTCTCTTAGAGAGAGTATTAAGAGAATGGTATTGAAGTTATAATGCTTGTGTTTGAATTTATGTCTTTGAATTGTTTCCGTTCAGGAGATGGTTTGAAGCTGGAGGTTCGCTAGGCTCATATATTAATCCGTCCATGAAGCTGATATAATCGAACTGAGGAATACCTCTATCCTCCTTAAGCTCTGGTCCTTTGTGTGGCGGAACAATCTTGGTAAGTTTTTCGATTACATCGTCTGGGACCAAGCTGTGACGTAGATCGACTTCTGTAACATATGGTTTCCCATCAGCAACTTCCCGGAAGCTCTGATATACTTGTTCAGCGGTATTCTGGTCTTCAGTCTCATCGACCATGAAACGAATAAACTGCTCAAAAGTTACGTGATCACGACCGTTAGATGTCTCAATGAAAAATTCATGCACTTCATCTTCACTAAAGACCAGCCCTAGTGAAGCTAAAGCAGCGCTGAATTCTAGCTCTTGGAGACAGTTTGATGCATCTCGATCAAAATGTCTAAAGACACTTTCAAATTCCTCCAATTGAATAGGAGTTAGGTTGGTCATATTCCGAGCAACAACTTGATTGTCTAAGAAGGCCATTTTTTTGGAGACAGAATTCTTGACTAAGCTTAATTCGTAGCATAATTCGTCATAACTATATGTGGTGAAATCATTTTCTTCAATGTTTGCTTCTTCACATTTCTTGTCAACTTCTTCAATCTTTTCGAGATATTGATGCATTGGTACCAAGCTATCCTTTAACCGGCGAATGTGCATCATCTGGTCTTCAACGTCTCCTTCAAGTCCAGATATTGCGAGCTGCATGGTATTTAAAGTCAAAGCAAAATCATTGGCCTTGTCAGCGAAAGATCTTCGGAGAGCATTCTTAATACTGTTGAAAGTTAGTCGATTATATCCGGAAAAATAACGATGACTTACTCTCTGATAGTCTCATTGATGTCTTGACCTCTCACCATTTCTGCCTTCATTAAGTTTGTCCATTCCTGATCAAGTACGGCGAGGCGTAGTTCTGCTGGTGGATCATATGGCCGCAAGCGGTAAGTGCTCATCTTGGTCTTTATATTACCTAAAAGCGTGGCGAGGTCACTCTTTTCGGCAACCCAGTTTCGTTTCTTGCCTCTTTTGTATGCACTAAATTCCGTGGCTTGTAATTTCGCATCTGCATAGGTCCCGACAAATTTGGAATCCTGCCACTGGATAACTTGTTCTCTGATCTGCTCTAAAAGTTCCCGCATTCTCTTTTCAAAAGCACTCTGCATTTCCCACGCGCCTTGCATACTGTTGACGAATTTTTCTACTCTACGTCCAGCATTTTCAATCTTTTCCATCTGTGAGAACGCATGGAACCAATATGCAATATATGTCATTAAACTTCTTTCATCAGGCTTTGCGACATCACAGACATCATCCACTTCGAGAAGGTCCGGAATTCCAATTTCTTTTGTAGCTATGTCGAATGCCAATTGCATATTGCCTCGGTGATCATTTTTGTCTAGAGCATCATAGTCGATGAGATCCGGCCGATGGATATCAAGTAAAGCGCAGAAAGCTAATCCATCATTCCAACTGTCGGTAAAGTTTCGTACATCGACTTCTTCATAACAGGCAGTCTTTCTCTGACACCATAATAGCAGACCTTCTTTTGCCGTCATTCCCTCCTCGTTGATGTCTGATATGGTAAACCGAAGAATCAGGGTCCAAATGAGACCAAGAATAATCTTTCGATTTCCATCAACAATATCTTCAGCGCCAATATTGGTCATTTGAATCCCTCTCATTCTAATGAAATCCAATGAAAGATTTGCATTTTCAAATCTCTGTACCCTAAGCTTTGGCTTCGCAGCATACCTTCCCAAAGACTCATTTGAAAGACATTCAATGAGGTGAATAAGAATGACCTGGGATTGAATCAGTTTATGAAGATGATTTCTGTTGACAGCACAAGGTTTATACTCACACCATCACTCAGATCTTTCACTAGATCCACGACCGTCACGTCTCGAGATTCAATTTTCGTGTTTAGCCTAGAAGAAGTAAATAGTTGGGATGCAGTCGCGCTAATTTGTTGGGTTTGTATTACCATTTTGTGAATGTTTTCTGTTGCACTGTTATCCATTGCTGCTGCTCTGCAAAAGCCATTTTAACGAGTGATTGCTCGCGTGGCGGCTCTACTGCTTTCAAGCCGTGATCAAGCGGTAAATTTGACTGCTGTTGGTGATACGTCCGCGCTCTCCTTCTCCCGAGGTTGGGAGAGCTAGGTCGGTCCGAGTTCGCGGATGATGAACGTTGCACTCGGCTTGTAAATATTTTTGAACGATTTTCCTCCTTTTCTCTTTGAAATTCCGAGCGATCACGGCGCCGGTGCGTAGGCGATGGTGGGGAGCAACTCGGACTGTTGAAATCGCCTATGACGCTCCCATCCCCATTTTCGGAAGGTGGTGGAGTGATAATCCCTGACTCATTCATGCTATTGAGTTCTACCTTTTTTTTTCTTCTAACTATTTAAGATATATGTAATGAATGGGTCAAATTCAAAGTTAAAGAAGCAAAATTTTCAATTAATCTCAATTTCCAAGCACCAAGGGAGCGGAAGTGACTGATTAATAGCCGGAACGTAGGACGGACGTTGCAGTGATGGGCAGGAACAAAAGTCAGTCAGTCAGTCATAATGAAACAACAATTTCAAGTGACATTTTGTTTATGGGGATGAAACCTGATCCGTGTTTTGGGATTTCCGACTCACTCTGTATTCGCCGGCTCGTGGACTGGCGTAGTGAGATGAATCATCAAATTACTTGAAGAACAGCGCTCAACGGCTGTCAGTCGCGCAGTATAAAGTTCAGCGGCTCCAGTTTAATAAACTTTTCTCCTCAAGGCCAATCAATTAATGATGGAGAATGACTTTGTCTGTACATTTTAATTCGATAGCAGCCGTTAATTTTATTTTTAGATTCATCCCTGAATTGTATGACGAGCGGCCAGCCAATCAATCGATGTTCTAATTTTATTTGCGCGTGACCCTTAAGCGACAGTATCGTCAACAACGCAACACAACACACCATCAACAACAACGTCAATGACAACCACGACAAGAACATATCAGTCCAACTTTAAAGCATCATCACTACATCCTATTTTCTGATCTTTTCGGGAACCGGAAATTGTTGCACACATTCGCTCAGAACAACGTATTTTGATTTCCTGTGAACGCATGAATGATACAATGTCCATGTTTCGTCTGATCCCATTGCGGCACAATATAAGTAAAAGAACCCTTTCATTCTCATACTCTCAATGCCGAGGCCCCAAAATCATGCTGAAACAACAGTAACAATTATATTACTCTCGTCCAGCGAATGAAAAAATCCATGGTGTCATTGCCCAATTTTAAAGTGAGTCATTCAGTATACACCTTTTCATCCATTCTATACAATTATGATCTCATACAGGACCGACCATAGTTTAATAGAGAATAAACTGGCTACCAGTCCCATAAGGCCAATTGATCCTCAAAAAGTGATAACCTCGGGACACAATTTACATGAATCTCTCTACTACATATAAATTATCTTCATTATCCCACACCTCTGGAGACCAGTTCACACTACAAACTTCGTTAGTACGTCTCTGATACTATGCGAACTATCTGAATGATCAGGATGATTATAACACTCCTTTTTTCGAAGCGAATGCTAGTAGTTACGAAAAAAATGTCTGCATATGGAGGACCAACAGCGCCACTGTATGGCTCTCTTAAAATTAGACTTTCGTCTTAGTTTTTGAAGTTACTGAGCATGCCGGTGGATCTTTAATTGATTCTCTTCTAGACATAGTTCATTGCAAACAACTGCACGACATACAAATTTTATGCTCAAGGTCTAAGAAAACGTACCCTTGAGAGGAAATTTCTTCTCGGAATTTGCGGCATATGTGCAGCATTCAGCCCAATGTCAAATAAGAACTCAACTTTCTACTTCAAACGACCAGAAAATCCGAGGTAAGGCTAGCTACCTCAACGGTCGAACGGATCATAATATTTTACCTATGGAAACAGTGTTTAGTGGAACACCCATACTACAAATTCGGCAAGTAACTTACAATGTATGATTGAAAGAAATATTATAGTTGCTCTTTGAGAAAGGTTATCGGTCAGATTCTACGTCTTAGGGCCTGGATAAATTTTCTTCCTCGGCTACCTCCAACGTTGATGGAAAGACCCATCCCGCGCTTGCTCACCGATCTCTGTTCAGCACATTTCTTAGTTGCCGAACTTTAGTCTTGTCTATACCTTGTGTGATGTGAAAAATTAATATGATTACAAACGTCATTCGTGAAAACTGTACAAAATTTACATGCCGCCATTTTACGACGTCGTAATAAACTAAGGCGTAAAATTTCCTCTCTCATGCCGGAAAAATAAGCAGCGCCAGGAGTAGTTCAAGTGAGATCAAACAGAATGATATGCGTTAGAAAAATCTCGTCAATCTCATAAATCAGACGATATGGTCTTACCATAGCGCAGACACCGCATCGTACTGTCTTATCGCCGGCTTCCAGCATGATTTCGACCATGTGTGTTTTACCTCTTCACGAACTTCATGAGTGATTGTTCAAGACGAACGCTTCACATTCTAACCGTTCCTCGTCCTTCAAATGCAACTTCCGGCTCTCAAAGAATGTAGTTTTCACCTTCTGGAACAACGATCTACCGCATTAAAGTTTATGCGACTGTTGAGGTTTCGAGGGTTGTTCAGAGCACGGACAGCCAGCCAAGTTCGAGAGGGGTAAAAGTTTTTTGGAATTATTTAACAATTATTCGAGTAACTATGCAAAGCCTCTGCAATTGACCTACATCCCCATCCGTGACAAATAAATGAGCAAATTGGGATTTAGAGATGTTTACAATGCAAACCAAGCTTGAGTATTGCATCCCATCATCCTTCGTAGCGTACTGTGCTCTGTCAAGGACTCAATGATGTGGTTCAGGCAATGCCTCGATTATATCTTTTTCATCGCCTGAGGTTGACATCATCCGGTAATTATTCAAGTGACGCGTGTATGAAATATTTAACTTCTTTTGTCAGCTAGATTTGCTCCGGCCGATGACCTTTTGGCGTAAAAATGGTGTCAGAATGATGTTATATGACGGTGCTTTGGAAGGATAATATCAGAGACTATTTCCACCTTGATAAGAACTCTCGGAATTGACAAGATTTGCAAGGTCATTGAACAATGTGTGATTAAATAAATCCAAACTCGAGCGCCAGATCAATGAAGCTCATTCCTGTGACCTCGATTCGTGCGGCCCCCTCTGATCGCTCATCCGCTCTTAGGCAGCGTACTACATGTACTATTTTCAGAACTCACATCCAGGATATCGACTGGGTTTGGTGCAGCAGTCTCATGAAAATAAAATCCAGTGAGATAGGAAAAAATTCTGGGTGCTGCTGCTGCCGACTGATAGCCGGAAGATGCGTAATACAAGAGTTTAGCTCTTGCAGGATCGATCGAGCATGCGGGTACAGGCAGACAGACCGCGTCTCTTCATTCGGAGTCGAGGGAGGCCATCGATCTGCCTGACCCCGCACGACGCTCCATACAGCAAAGTCCAACCAGCACCACCTTTCGTACACAAACAGCGAAGCTCTTGCACACATCTCTTTGCCATCAGTAGGCAGCCAGCCAGCCAGCCAGCCAGCCAGCCAGCAGGATACAGAATTTTCTCCTATCAAACTGGACTTTGTTTTTCGCGAGACTGCTGCACCAAACCCAGGAGATATCCCTGATTGAAGTTCTGAAAGATACTCTTTGTGAATAATTCATCGAGGGGATAGTAATTAACTAATTAATCGTCGGATTAAGCGAGTCTCCATTAGTCGGTCTCCTCCGAGTCGGTGCAAGCGGATGTGACGTTTTAGCGTCTTATGTTAGAGCCGTAATGAATGTGTTAGACTGTACTCGGCGCGAGTCGGGTTACTGTTGGGAAATCTTTGTGTTGCGTGGACGTTCGCGGCGGAGTTGAAAGTGGAAATGCAGGGCGTTGAACCTTTGGCACTTGTGTGTCTTGCTTTTTTTTTTAGCATGTGCTGGCTAGCGATAGTCAGGGAATTAGGTAGTGCAGAGTCTTTAGGGATCGGCTACCCGTACCACGCCTCTTGGGTGCAGGGCTTGTGCCTGGTACGAATGAATTCAATCAATCAATCAATCATCGACCACCCGCAGCTGGACATAGCGATATTCTTGTACGCATATTACGAGATTTGGGGGACTAGCCCTAAAAATATGTCTATAACGATATTTTCGCTTAAAATGCGGGTGAGCACGGGCGAAAACTGTCGAAATATTTGCAACAAATTGTTAAGCTTCAAGTTCCCGCACCATATCTGTCGAAATCCCAGATCTTGCTCTAATAACCGTGAGTTTAAATTAGAGAACACGTCCGTGTAAATGAGAGAATGTGCGGGATCCGTTAATCATATTTACTAGCCGCTGGGTATGCTTCAACGCTGCCGAAATTCAGCAGCTGTACATTACCACGCCCGGTCCGTCACCGCAAAATGGGAAAGCACACTAACACCATCCCGCTAAATTCGTCGCGAGATGACTGTGATTTGCTGCCGTTCGGATTCAGTAAAAGGCTTCTACCGATGTAATCCCCTAAGCTCCCGCAGACTTGTATAGTTGTTTTGATGCCTAGAACTCTTCATGAAGAAAAGCGAGTTTTGAAATGTGGCATTAACGGCCTAGAAAATAAATGCCCTGCATCGATTCGGATGGTTAAATTAGATTTTACTACAAACTTACAGGGGCATGTTGCGCTGAGTTTTGGTGTACAAGGCCACATTGTGATTGTGTATATAAATTTCTTAATCACATGATTGCCGGAAGTCGTATGGTCTAATGGTTATGATATCTCGTTCACAATCAACCCTGCGATCCGAGATGGTTCTGAGTTCGATCCTCAGTACGACTACAATACAATTACATGCTCCAACTTTTTGCTCTGCATAGCGATATAATTGTTCATTCAATCCAAGAGATGTCGAGCCGTGCAGTCTACCAGAGAAAAAGTAGATATGCAGCATGCGTGTTATGCTTCGGGATACCCAGTTGTGTCTGCTTCCTAAGATGACGCACTTATAGTAATTTGCTGGTACGTAGCTTTTGAAACCCCGTCGTTGTTATATCATCAGCCATAGCTAGTCTTCTCCGAGCTTGGAAGCGAGAATACGTGTACACAGGACACCTCATTGAACCGCATTATCGTAGATACATGCCATAGATAAGTCTGCTAACCCGAGGCAAGCAGCATTCACGATACGAAGGCCAGCGACCCGGCGCGAAATACTCCGCTCAAGATACAGCGGTCCACCACGATCATGAAAGTCGGGATCGACTTGTCTGTATGAGTGGGCAACGTAACTTTCATCCTCAAGCCTTGGGATACATTTCTGGATCGGGATGACGGCCGGTCGCCGAGGCGGCTTAACTGTGTCGCTCGTATCGAGGGGACGTCACCGTGTATACAAGGACGATTAGGATACTTCGACAAGTATTGAGGTCGACTCGCACCATTTCCAGGGCAAAAAACATTACTAGATATCATGGTTGAGCGGGCATTAAATGGTAAGCCAAGACAAATCACTCCATAGACAGAAGCGACTCGGCTAGCCAAATGGTCCACAAGTCGTGGCTGATGCGCCTATTTCAAAGAAGATGATGAGCCAGGAAACAGTCACGCAGCACTTCTAATCACAAAAAAATACGATGGATCTAAATCTAGATGAGCGTCTCAATGAGAATAAAAGCCCAAAGAGAGATGTCTTTTTACGCTAGCTATACTTGAGTTGATACGCCTCCCAGATTCGACGACGAGAGAGACCCGAGACTGAAAGTCGCAGTTATCTGAGTCTGAATGAGAACGTCTGCTAGATTCATTTATGCGACAAACAGATAGTCTTTCCGGCATGAAGTTCTTGAAATTCTCAAAGCGCTGTACCTAGCAATGACGACAGGTGACCCAATATTATTGAGAAGTAAAGAAGCTTTTCAGCCCCCCATGAACTTTGCCTTAGCCGTGATCGTTACTATCAAACTTACGGCATATACGTGGGTATTCAAGAAGTTTGTAGACAGGAAGCGCCGCGCATGCATATGGATGGATATTTCGCTCACAGTTATTGGATTCTTTGGGCGTGAGAATTAGGTCAAGAGACCGCTTTTGCTCGACATGAAATATTCGGTCTCAAGGGTAAGTCTCATTTTAAATGAGGTCTCAGCTCAAATTATGTTCGAGACATTGTTTATCAAGATATTATACTGTTATTTTGAATGAAACAAACAGTAATTTTATGTGTTTGCTAACAGTAACGACACTTCACATTGCGGCTAGCTGAGGACTTGCGTCGGAGTTTTGTTGAATATCCCTCCTAACTGATGGTTAAGGGCTAGCCAAGCCATCTAAGCCATACAACGTTCAAATGTGTATTCACAAAATAGCGTATCACGGGTACCGCCAAAGTTCAGTAGCGCTGTATAGCTTTGAGTATCGGCAAGCTTTGACCTCTTTGATCTTTCATTTTCCACGTAGTCCTACTTGTATGTAAATATCAGATACGTATAGAGGTTCAATCGAATAGAGGATTGATGTCTGTGAGGTAAAAGCCGCACTATCCTGCCTTGATGCAACTTTTTCAAAATATTGCTTTTCCTTATTAAATGATCACTGAGATATGACAGCTCCGGCTATGAAAATATAAATGCCTTCCTTTAAATGGTCAATCACACGAATCTCACCCCCCAATAAAAATGGGAGTTTCCGGAGAGTTCTAATGACATATAGACACACAGGTTTATCAGATACCTATAAGCCACCTGGAAATAATGACTAAAAGAGGATCTATATCATTTCAAGTTTGAACTTTTGCTGTTGTACCTTCATAAAGTAAATGAAGTTAGTGTTATTTTTAGCGTATACAAATAATCTCACTTAATCGACCTCATTTTTCATTCCTCAGGCGTGTCAGAGTCAGTATCCATTTGCATCGTAAGATGTACACTTTCTTCATCATCACTTACTTCACCGAGTGACATATGAACGTCTACTTGAGTTGTATTTGTAGTTATAGTTTGGCTGTTTCCCATGGTCAAGTCATCTATTGAAGGTTTGGGTACGATAGTTTTATCTGAGATTATATTTTCGCGTATTTCGAAGTTGGATCCATTTTCATGAACCATTTGGCTATAGGTATATTGAGTAGAAGTTCTACTAGATTCAGGTAGGAACGGCGACGCAGATTTACCCGAGTTTAACGTTTCACAAGGGATATAAGCTTTATTTTCGTCACAAATTTCCTCTTCAGAATTTCTCTCGTGGTTATCATCTGATAGCTTTGGAGTCACCAGAGGTAGTAAAGGCATACGAGGACGTAGGAACGTTTCAACCACATCATCAGGACTGAATTGTCGGCTCAGGAGAGGTAAAATAGAACACATGGCCATGTTACTGTGGCCTGTAAAAGGATTTAGTATACAAGCCAGCATTGTGTCTTTGTTTTTGCTAAAAATTGCCGCTCTTTCAATTGTTACCCTGATTGAAAGGTGGAGATGTTGTTGAGATATGTGTGATACAAAGAGAGGCAGGAGTTTAGATGCCGCTGTAGACAACCCATGTCCTTTAGGATTTGATTGAACGAAAGTGGCTGATGCGGATTCGTTGGAAGCGCTGCTGCTGACCCTATCAAGCTCAAGTATTGTTTGATTCTGATTAATATCAGTCGAATTTTCATCACAGTATAATTCATTACAGCATGATCTGATGATTGTTGATAGCTTTCTAAGCTGGGATTTACATAGTCCTTTCCCGAATCTCAGTAAAATTCGAGAAATAATCTCGAAGCTGGCTTGTCTGAACTCGGGGATGTGTTGGCCATTTGGGAAAACCCAAACCAAACAGTCGAAGCATTCCGAGGCAAGAGGAATAAACTTTTCTTGCAACCTATCTGAAATAGCACAGAGAAGTTGAATTACAGCAATATAAATTTGGGGTATACGACTTCTTAGTGTGTCAAGCTCTTCTATCCCAGCCCCAGAATTTAAAGCTCTATTTTCTCTTCTATTAGCTGACAACTCAGCGGCTTGGGGTACTTCTAATGACATGAATCTTCTTGCTATGTCAAAAATAATTCCAAGTGGAACGGTCACTGGCCCAGGGGTTTCGCTATGAAAATACTCCGAAAGAAACTCTATCAAACCGATCAATCGGTATAACCTACATTCGAGTCCGATTACTGATGAGTCGTCGGGTTTTTCTTCTTCAATCAGTTGTTTGATGCTAGGATCGGTAGGCCCACCGTTATATGTACTGGTGGATGCCCAGTTCTCATCAATAGCTTGGAAAGCCTGGTCCGCAGAAATATGAATATTTTTGATCAGTTCTTCCAGGCTTTTACTCCACTCGTTTCCACCAAGTCCTTTAGGTGCAGTCTGAAGCAAGCTGATAGAAAGATGCCGAGCGCTTTGCTTTAACGACGTGGTAAAAAATGGAATCTCCGTTGACGGTGCAAGAAAATCATGTATACAATTCCGTATCTGAGAAGTAAATGGTCTGAAGATGCTTGAGTGGTAAGGTAAAAGCTGAGAAAACGAGCGGAATATATTTTCTCGCAAGGACTGGGGAATATGACGCGCCTTGCTCCCTGGTTTGGATGAAAGAATATTCAGGCAAACATTGATATAAAGTGGTAGTGTTGGCGTGCTTACTTCGCGTACTAGACTCTGGTGTTGATGGGCCAATAGATAGAATTTAGTGAGCGTCACTATACACAGTTCTTTGGTAACAGTAGGATCTGATCTCTATCAAGGTGTCAAAAGATGAAAATACAAGAATCAAAATACCCACCGCTATGATCGTAATCATAGCCCGGACCCATGGCTCTGAGATTTTTAAGACCTCCCATCCTCCAGCTTCAAGCGCGGCTTTTATGAGCACAACAGCAGCAAACCTTCCTTCTGATACTCTTCCATTTAACTTAGTGGTTAATTGTGTCTTCAACTTATGCACCAGAACGGAAGCGCTAGAGCCCTGGGCCTTTGGTGTGACAACAGACAAAGAATTTTGACAGCGCAGTAGATATTGTGAAAGATAAGGAACAAGATGTGGAAGTTCGGTAGTAGGAGTCGAAGAGAGTTGTAAACAAACAACTCGTAATTCTGAAGAGAGAGACATTTTTGCGATACGTTGGTTCGAAATCTGTAAATTCTCTGATTTCATGCCGAAAAAAAATTACATTTAATTATGATATCATCATAACGCTAACCTGATAGGGGACATTTTAGTTAAAATTCCTACTTTCTCGCGCATCCATGAGTGCGTATGGGGTTAGGTACTCCATGTAGGCCGTGCATAAGCTCGAAGCTTACCTCGTTGACCATCCCACATATCAAACAAACATGAGTGTAAGTCTAGAATCTTTTATGTCGCTCATTCTCTTTCAAACAGAAACTAATTCCGTTCTAGCGCGAACAGGTTAAAGCTGCATTTTATATTCAGCAATTGGAAGAGGCTCGTTGTCAAGGAACCTGGAGTACTGTGCCCGAGCTTATTCGGAAGGTCAAGAAGCATGCTCCGCACCGATCTTGTACGTATTCACAAGGCCACATCAGTTCCAGAACCCGTTACTTTGGACAAATAGCTACGTTTGCTGGCTGGAGTTGATAGTATGTTCCAGGTCTGGTTGCTACAGCTGAATCCGAACATGCTATAGCTACAGCAGCTCAAATAGCACCGACCCATGAATACCTAAATCGTCTCTCAACTGTCAATGCAGCAAATCCCTCAGCTTCAATTATTTCAGGAATCTCTAAGTATATATTACGACTCGTTGAAGGAATAAAAAAGGAACAAACTAGTAATGAAGACGTGTTTCAAGCGCAAGTATGCCTTAGTGTGATATATTGGTACTTGGGCGAGTATGATTCGGCCATCACCAATGTCCCCATGAGCATTGGACGGGAAGGCGCTCTGATTTTTGGGAGCTCTAAAGAATCATCTGAATTAACAAGACTAGGCGTTCTCAAAGCGTTTTATGTCAAGGCCAACTCGCAGCAAAAAATAAGTGATTATACAGCCGCCATGGGCACCTACGAAGCTGTCCTACCGATTATTTCAGGAATAATAGCAAGTCCCAAGCAAGGAAATGAAGTATTGGCATGGGCAGAACTTTTATTAACTGATCTCTGTATGCTCTCTAGTGATATTGTTAAAAAGAATATTGCGTCAACTCCACTAATAGATCCGGTCTCTGTATTTCGACTTTGGGACAAATTTTGGGAAAGTCAAGCCCCGAAACTTGCCGGTGGCTATGTTCTCCATTCTAATATACCAAGAAGATTAGTTTGGAAAGAATATTTTGCCACACTCTCAGTCATGCTAAAGAATGACTTTCGATTATCCTTAGATTCTCTTCCATTTACTTCTCACCATGCTTCATCTCGAGCACAAACGGGAGCTGAACTGAAGAAAATTGAGTCCCGTTATGAATCTTTACTGACGAGTGAAGTCCCTTTCCCAAAGTCTCATGAAACTAGCGAAGAAATAGAAGAATTTATAGAAATTGTGATGCAAAATTGGCAAGTTTTACGAGGCATCGACTGGAGAAATGGAGAACTAGGAGAAGGGGGGGTTGAAGGTCTAAGTAGAGGCACCCTCGATACTCTCTACAGGGCTGCTAGAAAAACCTTCCATTCAACAGCAATATTAAGGCACCTTTTTACCGTGCATCTAGCCATAGCCGAGTTTGATCTCGCATCTAAGGCATTTAATACGTATATTACGATGGTCAAAAAAACTATGAGTCGTTCAGAGGATGTTAAAAAATCAAAGAAATGCGCAGACGATGTTGAAATGGTATTGAGGACGGTTTCAAAATACATCGAAGCTATCTGTTGTTACGGGTCTCAGCAAGCTACGGAAAAAGCGAAGGAAATGAGCCAGCTCCTTGAAAGTTGGCTAATTATTCATGATCCTCTTGAACTAAATACAGAAGATGAGACAAACTCCAATTCTCAAACCAAAATTACTCCTAATATTTTTGCATTGGGTTGGCGTAGCGCTGGTATTGGATATGCACAATGGGCACGTTCAACCTTTGATGCAGCATCAAGGTCTGATTTACAAGCAGAAGCTGTAAGATGTTTTCGTAAATCATTATCACCCCAGTATGAGAGCTCGACAGATCCTAGAACTCTTTATGCCCTCGGAGTTATACTCGCTGAGAGGAGGGAAATATCTTCGGCTATAGAGGCTGTCAAGACTGGACTGCTATCTCCTCATTCATCATCTAGTTGGGAGAGCAAATATGCGAAGCGCTTTGCTAGAGAGCGATTGTTAATACCACTTTGGCATCTACTCGCTCTTCTGCTGAGTGCGCGTCAAGAATTTCTCACTGCTAAGAAATCTTGCGAGGCTGTTTTCGAACAATTTCAACCGCCAGAGTCAAAAAAATTTGAACCAAACGAGATAAAACAAAAGCCCAATTCAAATCAAAGTAGTTTATTTGACCTTGATCAGGGAATCACAGATAATTTTTATGACTCTGAGAAAGAAAACCTACTTGAAGTGAAGATGACTCAACTCACCCTGATTGAACTATCTGAAGGCCCAGATATAGCTGTTAACTCTTGCGATGAGCTATTGAGTCTCTACACAACGCTTTTCGGTGAATCCCGTACCTTTAAAGATAAGGAATCGGAGACAATTTCGCCGGTATCACCGAAAAGTACTACCAGCACCATTAGGAGTTTCAAAAATGGTTTACTTGGTCGTTCGGGCCAGAAGTTACATACTAATACCAAAAATCACGAGCAGAATAACAATCATACTATGAACCTCACCAGAACTCTGACAGGCTCTAAGGCCCCTACAATTCATGTGACTTCTGAGGTAGGTAAAGCAACGACGCACCGATCCCTGACAGTATCTGGGGTTGATAAGTCGCCAAGTCGTTCAAGTAGTCGTCTTCGGGAAACAGATAATAATCATTTCAACTCTGAAAAAATAGCAAAAGTTCGAGTGCGTAGTCACAGTAGCGCTGCCGCATTTAAACAATCCGAGGGGAAATCTCAGACCAACTCTCATAGCTTAGAGATAATTTTATCAAACTCCAGTGGTCATAGATCAGATGCTCCAACAAAAAATGTAGAAAGACCTACTTCGGCCGGCTCGATCAGGAAAAATAATCTTAATGTCTGCCAGTCGAAACTTGAGCAATTAAAATATGTAGGACTGGCATGCAGTCAAAGTCATGAAAACTCCGAATTCATGGAGCACTCGAGTGCAGGAACTCAATTCTCAAAGGACGAGCAGAGGCAAAGAAAACTAATTATCTTATTCAGGATATGGATACTAATTAGCGGATTTTATCGTCGGGCTTCTATGTATGATGATGCATTAAGTGCTATCGATGAAGCTCAAATACTATTGATTAATATATTAGACCACCCGAGTGACAATTTATCCTCCAGTGATTGGACATGGCGAACAGGCAAAAGTATTGCGGAACTTTGGGGTGACATATATGCAGAGGTAAATTCGATAAAATTTTTAGATTCTTCAACACTTGTACTCATATTCTTAGTTCGGCCAGATTTCAATAGCAGAGGGTTACCCTTATACTGCACTTAAACAATACGAAACAGCCCTCACACACTTCCGTGACCACGTTAGCTCAATTGTCGGCCTCTCCAATATCTTGATGGATATATACTGCAAAGATCTTCTCCCACCTCCCTCAGTTCCTGCTCTCATTCTTCCGAAAAATATGACTCCCACATGTTCACCTTCAAACACCACAAACGTCATTGCTACACTAAATTCACAACCGTCAAAAATTGAATTTTCAGACTCGTCCAAAGCGACGGATAGATACCTCGGCTTACTCGCAGACGTAGCGAAAAATACTGGCGCAAGAAATGAGCCTATTGATTGTTCTTCGGACCTTGAATCAATTTCTTCGAATGAAAGTACCAGTAAGAGCTCTTCAACTCTACTCGATCGATTAGCAGCAAGAGATCGAGCTTACGGGCTTCTCGCCGCTGTCACAAAGACCAGAGCTGGATGGAATAGTAGCGAAGCATGGTTTGCTCTGGCCAGGGCATATGAAGAAAGTGGACAGAGTGATAGGGCAAAAGAGGTTCTCTGGTGGTGCGTCGAGCTAGAAGAATCTCGAGCGGTCAGAGATTGGACCATTGCTGGCAGTGGTGGGTATGTACTCTAACGTTGTATCTTGCTAGAAAATGCGACGTACTTTCTAGGAAATCTAATAATATTTTAGAGTGTCATGCACTCACCGGTCATAAATAAGGAGTATCGCTGTTTACTCATATTGAACAATATGACACGTGATTGTTATCATAATACTTACTATGGTAGTAGGGTAGATTTGGCACAGTGGGGCAAGACTTCGCACAACCACACCTTCAATTGAGGGTTTCCCAGTTATCTGGGATCTCCCCTAATTCACACGTGATTTCTTCGCTTAATACCCCAAAAACTTATCTGATTGGCTGTCGGGGTGTGGAATAACTTAGTAATTACGTGTGAATTAAGGAAACTCAGGTAACTGTGAAACCTCTAAATATGTGTGTTAATGGAAAATAAAACCTGAGGGAGAAGTAATGAAGCTGTACGCATAGAACCGTTTTCTGAGATATTGGTTTCTCTGAATATTGAAGGTGCTGTGGGTAGGTGAAGTCTTGCTTCACAGTGCCAAATCTACAATGGTACCACAGTTGATCGGATTACTTTATTGACTCTTTGACATCTTCAGCGGTCACGTGTATATATATTTTGTCGAAAATTAGCCGACTTATCAACAACGCTCCCATCAGGCCAATCCAGACAATCGACGCAAAAGAATCATCATTCCCGACTCTCAGGGTTTGGAGGAATTGAAGCAAGAGGTTCGGCGCTTACTTTGCTGGACAAGTAAATGGCATTTCATTGTACATATATACAGATATATTTCTCGTCTGGTGGCTCTTTCCTGTAGTTTAGAATCTTATGATTTGAGTCCACTCCAGCTTTTGACCATTCGCCAATTGTCTTTGTCCGTCACAGAAACATACTGGCGAGCGGTCACGCAGTGGTTGACGGTGAAGAAGGTTCCGACCCGTATTGCTTGCTGATATCAGCAGCGAGAGTAAATCCATTATGCTTGTGCCCAGAATAATCTTAGTTTACCAGCTGTTGAAAACTATATATTTCACTCTTAAAATCTGATCTTTAATGTTTATCTTCTTTCCTAAAAGGGTATCATTACAGACTTCAGTTGGGTGTGTACAAGTAAAAATAAAATTCGCCTAGTGCCCGACTAGGCACGGTCAAAATATATCATCCAATGAGAAACTGTTTAATCGCTGTCAGAGAATCCACAACAACACTTTTCTTCATGCTGTAGTGGACTCTAATAACACCCCTGTCAATCAACATCTGACAAGCTTTAGGCCTTTAGGCCTGTAATTGTATATCCCTCAATCAAATTCCCTGATATAGGTACTGAGATCATCCAGTTCCAAATGAGTGATGTCAGCGGTGGTGATGAGACGAACTGTGCTAACCACTATGCAACTACATGTCCTGTATTGTGCATATACTAGACACCATTTGGCTAACCCTGTGTCAACCTACTTCATGTGTTCATGTAACGAACGGATAGGAAATGGTATATCGCAAGCGAAATTCACAATTTCGTGTATATGTCGTTGCAAGAATCCTACTCATCCTTCGGCCTTTGCCTGATAGTCAGTCTCTTAGATCAGTTACGTTGGTGATCCACGAATGAGACACGACATCTTTACTTTCCCATCAAAGAACTTAGTTTCGTCAGTGTTGACGGGTTATCGTTTGGTCCTCCATGTCGTTTGTGATCATTTTCATACCATTCGGGCCTGAGGGTCGTTGTTGTAGGGTGTATCAGTGAACCGAAGGTGTTTCCAGTGGGTATATGAGCTGATTACGAAGCAAACACTAACATGCATACTTAATTTTGTATTACCGCATGAAGTTAGTATACTGTAGTAGTTATTTGAGTATGGAGAGCTGCTATTTTGATCCTTCTGATCTATCAGAACGTCTTGTATCTGCATTTATTTGTTTATGCACAATTAAAGTACCAAATTAGGTGCATGTAAATGACATTATTGCGTCGTATCTTAAATTTGCCACACATTGACATCTTCTGTATTTTGAGGAACATTTTCTAATTTTCCTCCCGTCTCCTCCCCTCCCCTCCCCTCCCGTCTCCTCTCCCTTCATTAATTTAGTCTGGTTACCAGCAAAAATTTAATTTCATAGTCGGCACGGCCTTGCCAATTCTCCTAATCAAGCCGAGGCTGGACAGGGCTGAGTGCGCTGTTGCTAGGGGTTCGTTGTCACGCTAACTACATCTACGGCTTTTGTCCAAACCAATAATTGAAGATTGTTAAGTTCTGTGTTGATGTTGTGAGAAACATTAAATTCTTGTCGTCTCTGCCGACATATCCTTCTCATCATTTATTGCTCCCCAGTATTGGGGCCCTGCTAACCTATGAGAGTTAGCGAGAGAGGAGTTGGCGCTGAGATCATCATATCTCGTGCAAGGCAGTTGCTCTCTTGGCCGTCAATTAACGAACGAACGAACGATTCTGGATCGCCAACATGACGACCTTGCTGACAGTTGATCAGCTTTCACTACCTCCTAACATAGATTTGCCTTCCCATGATCAGGATCCGTTTACGTCTCCATCAGCCAGTTCTACCCACTTGCGCTTTTCTCATTTTGACAATCATTCACTTACTTTCAGCCAAGCAGCATCTCCAGATCAGGCGAAAAGAGCCCTGACCGCACATTTGGCAGAGACAGAAAGACGCATAGAAGAAGCTTCTAGACTGGGCACTTCGTTACTCCAGCAGCGAAAGGACCTGGCTGAACGTCTCGACGAAGTCGAGCAACAACAAGCCGATGACGAAATCTCGCCAGAGCTTCGCAAAAAACTTGTTGAAATAGAAAAAGAATATAATGAAGTTGGGCGGGACTCAGCTAGAGCATTCCTACCGAAACCCCGGATCTCTAGTAAAGATGTTGGAGGATCTCCATTTGGGGACTCCAAGGTAAACTTACCCTGAAAAACGATGCACCTATGCCTAACTTGAAATAGCGCTCCATAAGTCCTATAAAAGAGCAATATGAGACGATGGGTGTTGGATCGCCGTCCAAGCTGGGCATGAAGAATCGAAGACAACGAAACCAGCCCCTAAATCGGGTCCACGATATTGAGTTTGCTACAGAAATCAGCACCTCGCTTTTGTCGCAAGTTCGACACCTCCAAGCCTTACTTGCCGAGAAGGAAGAAGAATTCAAAACTGTCGCGCTGGAAAAATCGAGGCTCGAGGTTGAAGCGGAAAGCTTCACTGAACGTTTGAGGAGTCTGAACGAAAGTGGAGAGCGTTACAAAGACGAGAACTGGAGCCTTGAGACCCAAATTCACGAATTTATGGCAAAAGAAAAGGAAGCTGCCGATCGTGAAAGACGTTTGGTTCAAAACCTTAACGTACTTCAAGCAGAAAAGAGCGCTGCTCAAAAAGAGCTTGATGAAGTAAAATCTAACCATGCAAAACTTTCGGAAGAATATTTATCTGTCTCTAAACACTACGAAGTTGACTTGGCGAATTTGAGACGTAATCTAACATCGTGTGAAACCGAAAAAGGTGTCTTTCAACGCAAGGTCGAAGAATTGCGAAGCCAGAACCAAGAATTAGTTAAAGCTATTGTTAATCAGAGAGGAAGATTTGATGACCGGGATCAAAACGAAGGGCTTGGCGATGAAGATCTAGAAGTACCGCTAGACGATCTTACTCCTGAACATTCCCCTCCCTCATCACCTGTGAAAGGCACTCCACGGCATGGTATGCTAGAATCAGAGACTTTGAAAAGCTCATTAACACATGCACATCGTATGATTCAAAACTTGAAGACCCATAATCACCGAGAACGGACTGAAAAACTTGAGCTGAAACGATTGCTCCAGGACGCCCGAGACGAACTGGAATTACGCCGAGAAGATATCGGAGCTTCGAACGCTAAAAAATCCCGAAAAGTTGAAGCGAAAGAGCATAAAAAGACCTTGAAGCTAAGTCATCTTGGCGGGATGAGAAGCACCAAAAGTGAGATTTACCATGATGATCCAAATTGGGAAGATGATAATGGTCAAATTAGCCCTAGTCACGCTGCGGCAAAAGCTGCTCGAATCGTCTCAAAAGGCGTTGCTTTAGCTGGATTTAGCACCTCTGGTGCTGCTCTTACCACTCCTAGTGAATCTAGTGACCAATTTGAAACTGCAAATGAAAACGAAAAAAGCGACGCCTTCGAGTCTGCTGCTGAACGTATTAAAGATTCAGATGATATGGAGGGTGTCGAAGACATAAGTGACGCACTCACAGAGAAGGAAGCCCGACTAACAAGAATGAGACAACCGAGAACCAGTTTTTCGTCACCAGCAAATCGACTTTCATTCCAAAGTACTGCCTCAACTTCCGATGAGGACCCGTATAACGAAAGCCAATCTACTTTCAGTGTGCAATCGTCACGCCCACGATTAAAATTTGGCCGAAATAGTAATCGGCGATCACGAGGAGCGAGTCTGGAGCCTCAGTCACATGGTAGCCCGGCAAGCCTTGCAAACACTAGCAGAAATACAACTCCTCAAACTATCGGCTTAAGCTTGTTCGCAGAACTCGGTGAACTGGATGGAAGTGATGAGGGCTCAATAATGGAAACCCCAATCCCAAGTAGACATGCATCTAGATCCACCACTCCTAACTCGAGACCAAGTACTATTAAATACACCCTACCTCCTCCGCCACCTTTACCAAAGATCTCAATGATAGACACAGGGATGATGACTGAGAATTGGGAGCGTACCTCGCAAGAAACTCAGACTATCAGTCCTATTTCACGAGAAACTAGGTCAATCGGTGTTGCGGCAACCGAAAATTTACCCAAAGTGATGCTAAATCAAAGCTCAGTTGCTACTCAAATTACGTCCACTACGTCCACTGTTGAAACTGCTGATGCCTCCAGCCAATGTCTTGTAGAGGACACTTCAAAGTCTAATGAAATTGACCATAAACCAATTACCACGCATACTCATAGTGAAACCGGAACAGAGTCCAGCTCCGAAGAAGAATTTCTAGATCGGAGGATCGCAAAATTTCCCATCCCACTAGCATCACATGCTTATTCTCCCAAGGTAAAGCCAGATATATCTTATAATTCACAGCAGCTCAACTTGAGTTTCTCTTCAATACTATGTGAAAATTTAGAGCCAGTTCAGTCAGAAAAGATAGAGGACGTTCATCCTACCGATGCTCAAATAGAGCACTTACCACCTATTTCTGGGCCTTTGGTCTTCTCGGCTATTCAATCATTACAAACAGAGCCAACAGAATTAAAGAAGATGAGCTGTCAAGAAGATACTTTTTCTATTTCGAACTTAAAATTCCAAAATGATGCATCTCAAAGTTTTGTGTCCCCATCGCTCGAAATTTTCAATACGTCCTTTATTTTAGAGAAGCAGATGCAACCTTCGAATTCCGTGATTAAAACTGAAAATGGGGACCTTCAATCGCATCTCGACGTAACTCAACATACACAAAAACTCTTAACCATCAAACGACAGCAATCGTCAAGTAAATTGCCCACAACTGATAATAGCTCACAGACAGCACTCTCAGCCCACCAAATTGATGAGATGTTGAAATTAAAAAAGAAAGAGTCTGCTACATTAGATGATGGCTTAGGCGTGCGCTCATCGCGAGTCTCGCTTCCCACTCGTGGCTCTTTACGACCACAGAGTAGCACCGAAAAAAGCGAAAAGGGTAAACAAACAGGCCATTTGGACTCAGCGTTTTGTGCAACGCCTGGAAGTAGACCTGCAAGTACTGGTAGCATGATAGCCTTCACATCTAACCGTTCTCAGTATCTGATAGACCAGAAACAGTTGACCTCTATCCCTGCTCACCAAAGTGGTTCTCCTCCAGAAGGAGCTGGAAGTATGGGCCCTCCCTCACTGCCTATATCTGGCCAAGTGTCGAGTAAAATGACTACATCGAAGACATCCAACACTCTAGCTTCTCGAAGCTCATCAGTCAAGGATGATACCTGCTTTCGAAGAAAATATCCATCGAGCGCCACCGAGAGTCGTGCGCCTAGTCGAAGCAAAATTTCAAGAGTATCTTCAGTATCTTCATTTGCGTCGGAAGTTGAGACTCGCTTCCAACTACGCAACGGTTGTGAGGCGCCCGTAGAAAGTCATACTGGAACTGATCCTCGAATGATAAACGCCATAACACAAACAATGATTGGGGAGTATCTATGGAAATATACTAGGAAGACCGGGCGTGGAGCGATATCAGAAAGGCGGCATCGACGTTACTTCTGGGTACATCCATATACTCGTACTCTCTATTGGAGCGATCGTGACCCGTCTACAGCAGGTCGTGCTGAGCTAAAGGCTAAAAGTGTCCCTATCGAAGCTGTCAGGGTAGTGACGGACGATAACCCAATGCCGCCAGGACTCCATCGGAAAAGTTTAATCATAATGTCCCCAAGTAGAGCAGTCAAATTTACTGCCGTTACTGGACAGCGCCATGAAACATGGTTTAATTCTTTATCATATCTCCTCCTTCGAACTGAAGATGATAACGTTGAAGATACATCTCACGACGTCAAGGGACCGATCACTCACGAAGATGCCTCGGAGTTCGATACTGAATATGATAGTAATAATCCGCCAGCCTCGTCAACTCATGGACGCACAACTCAGAACGATTCTTACGAAAAAAACCTGCATGTCAGCGGCTCGAGGTCTTCTCGAATATCAACTGGAGCGTTCTCGAGGCTCAGTAGTTACTGGAGACCGGGTCGAGATGGCATAATGGAGAGTCTCTCAAGTCGGCACAGCAAACATAGTATCGATAATGCCGAAAGTTTAATCGCTATCAACCAAGCGCATGATAGTGCTGAAGACCTGAGAGAAATTATTGAGAGCCAAGACCGAGAATCCGATAAACTTGAAAATGTGCGAGCGTGTTGTGACGGTAAGTCTTTATTAAAACAAATGGACACACAACCTTGAACTAAAAATCAACACAGGACGACACGATGTGGGGAATCTCAATAGTTCCATCATGAGCCGCCACTCTAGGATGGCAGAAGTGCATTCAGGCTGCACAAGAAGCGAGAGCGGGGCGGTACGCCTCGAAACTCGCGCTCGATGAGTATGCGCGTGTCAGATGGTACGGTGCGCTTTGGATCTTACGAACGGTACTTTGATGATGATGACATGTCTTAATTTCCTTTGTCTTCTCTTTCTGAAGCTCCTAATTGCTATCGCTCGGTGCGATCGCGCTACATTGCCCCACGTTTTACAGGGAGTTGGGTTTTCTTTAGTTTCAATTACGGGTACTATCTCCTGCTCTCAAAAGAGAGCGAGAGCTGATGACATATGTGATGGAAAACGACGATGCTTCTTTTACACTTCAAATAATGTATGTATTGCAAGCGAAAATTTAGCTGCCATGTCATTGCGTTGGTTTTGCGCTGGGGATTCGCACGCGGATAGTCAGTCGGCCGGTCAGCCGAACATTTCTATTTAATCAGATGGAAATATTTCGAAAGGGAAACTGTTCTGCCATTTATTAGATACCCTTTAATTATTAATTAATTCCATGCTCCAGACCCCGACCCAAACCGTTCATGCCTGCCCGACTGCAGGCAGTGATACATACACTACGACTACATACTCCTCTACCACAATGAATTTCTGAAGAATGCTGTCGCTAAATTCCATCCCCTGTACAAAAAGAATTAGCCCTCCACCATCCATGTGATCAACGTTAGACTCAATATGATTTCGGGTCCGGAACTGGTCAGGTAATCCGGAAGAAAAATTGTAACTGCGCGTAAAATCATGTGCAAATAAACGAGCTGCCTCGCCACGGCGAGACGCTAGCTGCACCCACTAAATTTCTTCACTTCGCCTCCTCTACTTCGCTTCATCTTGCTACGACGTGGTCGTGGTAGACTTTTATTTTTCAACAAGCATTGATGAGGAAATGTGCCCTCGCAGCACAGTATCACACGGTCGATGGTCATGGAACCGGGAGGGGCGTCTTGGAGTAGCGACCGGATCTTGAAGATTTCAGTTTCAGTATGTCAATCATCACAAAAAGAGTGTGCTCACAAGTAATCGCGTTCAAACTCTGGATCTAGATGGACGGGACCTCGTTCCTCGGAGTTGCGCCCTGCGTCTTTACTACGACTTTGAACGACCTGTAGCAACAACTTGTTGTTCTGGGAGACCAGCGTTTCAATCTTCTCTATTTTAAGTTCAAGGGCGCGCAGGCGTATGTCACTAGCCATGGCACCTGTCATAGCTCCTGTCATAATATCTTTCCAGTCTTCCTTGGTTAGTTGGCCTTCAACAATGACTTTTCTCGGTTGCTCCGGAGGTATTGGTATGGGGTATGTCGTGTTAGGAAGGTGCTGAATTGGTTGAGGTGGTTGTTGCAGTGGCGGCATCGGGGGCGAAACATGTTGCGGTTGGTGTGGGTACTGCGGAACTGGTTGCATGTGGTTCGGTGGTGGTGGTGGTGGTGGTGGTGGCTGATGTTGAGGATTCCAATTCTGCTGCTGTGGATCAATCGGGCCGCGATAGTCATGATGAGGATGCTGAGGGTGTTGAGGGTGTTGAGAAAGCTGATTGTGCTGATCAACTGGAACACGATAATCATGAGGAGGAGGATGGTACTCGTGAGGCGGAGGATGGGGAGGATGGGGATGGTACTCATGAGGGGGAGGATGATGGGGCTGGGCCTGAGGCTGAGGCTGGGGCTGTGGGTGTGGGTGAGGGTGGGGATGCTCATCTGCGCGTTTTCGCTTCTGTGTTCTAGAGCCATTCACATCAGGAGGGATAGGATTTCCGTTCAACATTATTACATCTGGTAGCTGCTGCTGTTTCTGTGGTTGTTGTTGCTGTTGTTGTTGCTGTTGCTGAGGAGGCGGTGGAAACTGCGAACCTTCTGTCGGAGCAAACGGTCCATTGTAAGGCCGGGGCAAGGGTGGATTCTGGGGTATATTAGTAGGGTGAAATTCTTGAACATCCGGTATCTCTCGAGGTTGATTTCCTTGCGAAGAGCCAGGAATAGCATCTTTTGGGGGGATTGGTACCTCTTTTATATCTTGTTTTCCATCATCGATTTTTTTTTTCGTAATAATTTGTCTCATTCTTTCTGCTTCTGCCTCGCTATCTTCTGCTTTGAGGAAGCTTATCCACTTGTCAAGTAACTCGTTCAACTCTCCCACAGGTTTCTGCTGCTGGCTGCCAGCTTCCCAATCAGCGATCTGTCGCCTTCGAGCCTCAACCAGTCGGCCGACTGTAGCACTCATTTGAGCAAGAATTTTGCCAGTGTCTCTTTGAAATGCACTACCTACACCATTCCAGAATTGGGCCTTAGTGCCTTCCTTGAAGTGACCTCGTTGCTCGTAACAGTGCTTGAGTATGAGGATATGATCTTGTTCGTCTAAATTTTGTCGCGGCTTGCGCGCACTACCGCCAGATGAAAGGACGGAGCTCTCACGTATTTCGCGCCCCGGTGTAGCCATGTTTCGTGGATGCTGTGGCTGTGGCTGTGGCAGAGGTGGGGGATTCATGCGCGGGCAAGTAGGAGGGACGTTTGTGGGCGAGGGAATAGGTTGTGAGTCGGCATGATACACATGTTGATGTGGTTGAGATGAGCGCGGAGTTGAAGGCGGGACGTTAGATGGATTTTCTTTGCTGGGTTGAGTTACCATCGTGGGAACGAGCTTGAACGTGTGGAAGGCTGCCGACATAGATGTCGCGAGCTTTCACGTCGCTGAGCTTCAAAGAGGAGCAAACTTGTGATGCTGAGTTATGTTATGAAACACTGACCGAAAAATATGAATGTGCACAACCAAGACCTTTAGTCTATGTAAATATCGAGGAAGGCCGTTATGGGTAAGGACAAATTATGAGTTGTAAAAAGAACAGGCACATATATAGCATTTTATCAGAACGAGTAAGCCTTTCCCTAAACGGCTCTAGTAATAAAAGCCAATTGAAACAGAGTAATTTAAGAGGGGGTAGGTACATTTCATCCTTCACCCTTGTTCTGTCTGACTCATCATTTGTTAATTTTAAATCCACCCTCCCCCTGCATATATCTTACTCTCACTTTCGAGCTTTTTTAGCGCAATACATGTAGCCCGTCTGTCTAGTTCCAAGCAAACATTATGTCACTGCCGTCCGCTTGCTCACACCTTTCCATGGAATACAGTAAATTTATTCTACTTTATGTAAAGAGAAAATAATGATATCGAC
Organism: Podosphaera aphanis; assembly: GCA_022627015.2. NCBI lineage: Eukaryota > Fungi > Ascomycota > Leotiomycetes > Helotiales > Erysiphaceae > Podosphaera > Podosphaera aphanis. The sequence continues at coordinate 31,819 of JAKRRZ010000005.1, forward strand.
AGTGCTGTTAATTACTATAAGTTTGGCGTGGCTGGGCGAAAATAGTGGTACGTACTAACTAGTACTAGCATGCATACAAAAAAAATCTCGTGCAGACAGGCATCAAAAGCCGTCTTGCCCCAAGCGTGCCGACATTCTTAGCGGGCGATCGGATTTTTGCGTCGTGGGGACATGAGCCAACACAAGTTAGCCTGCTTGAAGCTCTGATCAAATTTTGCATGCACGTTAATGATTGGATGGTGACCAACATGGTACACGAGTGAGTTACTGTCAGTTCAGCTTTCCTCGACTTCTGATTGTTAGGTGTAAAGATGGCCTGTCATGGTCGATGAGGTGAGTATTGACCAGGGAGTTGCTATGGTAACTTATCAAAATTTGAGAGTTTCAGGGATATATGTCAAATAATATATTTTTACATGTACAAGTGCGAATTTATCGCATTTGCGGGGAATACCAATCCTCTTATACAGGGATTTTAATTACTAACCCACGATATAATTTATGACTCTCACATTACCATTTGATATTTTAGAGGGGTACTACTAGTACATGTACAAATGTCGACCCGGCTAATGACACCCTCATCCCTGCCTGTAACATGGTGCGATAACATGCCGATCGAGCACGCAATAAGCAATTGCACTCACAAAAGCTGCCGATCATTGCCAGTCTTTTTTCCTTTACACAGATTTAGGGCGGCTATTCGACACGGTTCCTCTAATCTGCATTATTTTATAATTTTTAAAGCCTTGAACCAATAGGCCGCACTTATTAAGCGATCTGAGAGGTTTGGAAAATTTTTTGTGGGAGGACAAGGACAATGCCACAGGCCAAAGTATGGCCACCACAAATAACGCTATTGCCGGGTGCTTGCAATCCTGCAAGTCTCAATGCAGCTCTCATGAATACCACAAGGTGGTCTAATGATGAAATACAGGCCACAAGGCTAAAATTTGGTGACAATTCCTGTAAATTTCTAATATGAAACTGCTCTGTACATATTCGCACCACAATGTTCAGAAATCCATTGGTTGCGCTACATCTTGTACATTGTACCGTGGGGGTAGGGTAGTGATTGTCAAGGACGCTAAAATAGGTCGCTCTATATGGGTTTTATTGTAAGAAGATCCACGCTAAACCTTAAAATTTTATATGGGAAAGATATTAGGACGTTTTAACAAGTTGGTAAACACTAGAGTCACGAGGTTGAACAAGGCTTCAAATTCCGTTGGTGCCAATGGCATCACGTGTCATTTCCATCTAGATTTACATGTAGCTATTCCCTATATCTACGTGTCTTTCTCCCATAACTTCTCAATACTATCGGTATTTTGGATAACTCAAATGGATTTTATATTAGTATGATGTTTATTTTGAAGATCACGAGCTTGGCTTAATTTTTGAACAGATGGATAATGTCGAATTTCCGAGTTTGAAAGGTTAATATCTGCCTTATTCATTTTCCAATTAAGCTACCTACAGGCAAGTACCCGTGCCACGCCCCACTTTGGGTTATGGTTTCGCTGCGGGCTCATCATCATCTAATGTTGGTGCTGTTCACTACATGGACACCATTTTACTACGTACCTAGAAAAACCCAGTTTCCATTTTTTGGAATCAAAAATGAAGTACGATCAATTAGAAGCTACCTGTGAAGACACGAGACTATTTTTGTATGCAAGAACGATCACGGTGGATCGATAATTCGGCCTGGGGTATAAGGGTGTCCTGAAGAGGTTTTGACAAAACGGGCCACAAGTACCACCAACGAGGCTTTTAACTGCTGAGAAGAGTGCTACAAGTCGCTTTACGGTTCGGACTACTATGATTTGTCTCCTAGTAAATACATTTTTTGCTTTGGGCGCTATAAATTACGTTCTTCATCAAAAGATCATTCATTATCGCCATTGTGGGAAAGAGTTAGGCCCCGCGCTTTATCAAGTGCAACAACCGCGTCCGCAACACATGGCTATCGATAAAATGCCTTAAATCGAAAACTGAATGGGAAGATTTAAATAGAGCCGGCAAATGGAAATTTTAACAAGTTGGATGATAGTACGAGGGGTGAACTTGCAGTACATGCGATGACCTTTGATAAAGAAAGTAATTTATAGCGCCCAAAGCAAAAAATGTATTTACTGGGAGACAAATCATAGTAGTCCGAACCGTAAAGCGACTTGTAGCACTCTTCTCAGCAGTTAAAAGCCTCGTTGGTGGTACTTGTGGCCCGTTTTGTCAAAACCTCTTCAGGACACCCTTATACCCCAGGCCGAATTATCGATCCACCGTGATCGTTCTTGCATACAAAAATAGTCTCGTGTCTTCACAGGTAGCTTCTAATTGATCGTACTTCATTTTTGATTCCAAAAAATGGAAACTGGGTTTTTCTAGGTACGTAGTAAAATGGTGTCCATGTAGTGAACAGCACCAACATTAGATGATGATGAGCCCGCAGCGAAACCATAACCCAAAGTGGGGCGTGGCACGGGTAGAAAATCGTTAACGGACAGCCAAGATCATCGTTTTTAGCGCAAGATCTGCATTACTAGCTGCATTAGCTGCATTCACCAGCCACATTCTATGGGGTTCATAAAATGCACGAGACCAATTTAAATAACTCAACCAAATTCGAGCCGGTCGAATTTGTTCAAGTAAGAATTTGGTTTTTTTGCAGATGTACTTCCAAACATCGTAGCTATCCTGTAGTGTATTTTAACAACGTACCGCGAATTGCAGACTCGCAAACTGTATATGCTCACACCACGCTAACTTATTGTGGCTTAGATTTTTCCAAATCTACTGCGACTTTCAACTACATTCGGTTAGCGTGGCGCGAGATTGCAAATATCGCGAGTCTGTAATTCACGGTAATGGGTGTTTTTGTAGGGATGGTTGCTTTACATAATCCGACCGGTCGTTACATATTGTTTGTTTGGTTATTACCTTAGCGTTAGAATGGGGGTTGAAATGCCCGTATAATGCCGTTATAGTGCTCTTGTACGCTTTAGCCATAGCAGTTAATCATTAGTTATACAACGGCAACAATTAACTGTAATATGCGCTTCTGCATAAATAACCATAATGGGAGCTAACATTTACTGAAAGATAATTGTAATGATATGTTAGCTGGACAAATTTTTAGCCGAATGCCTAGGAAATAGCTTATTTGTAATAACGGCTTATGAGGGCCGGCGGCTCATGGGACTACTGGCCCACAAGGACTGGCGGCTCGTAACATTGGCGGCTCAGAAGGATCCCTACCCTCAGGTAAAAGTTCAGTTACATTCACACGTAATAATTATTTGTAATATACACAACCCAACATACAGCTTCTCGTCGTCGACTATCCATCACCGCACCAACAAAACTGACATCTGTTCATCAATTCTCGGCTTCTTCTTGGCCTCTCATTAGAGATTAGAAGTTTTCTCACATGGATTAAGCAACGTGATTACATACTGATTTCCGTTCTCTATTACTAAGGCACTTGCGAGAGAAAATACATGTATACATCCACAACATGCGTATGATAGCAAATTCCCATACAAGAGAAGGCTGCACTCACGTCTATCTAATGTTAACTACGCATTTACTCGGGTAGATTTCTAGTCTGACATTTGACGAATAATCGTAAATACATGACCAAACGAAACCAAACAACTTTTCAGACGGAGGAGCATCCAAATTCATCATCTCCGAGATAGAGAAATCCAGGAGGACTTTGTCCCTCTTCTGAACGCGACAAAACTTATGTGGCTAATGAGATGTCGCTTGGCGACTTTTTGCAAGGCTGGCGCCATGAATACGACAGTATGCGCCACAACTTAATTTAGGCGAACGTACATGTCCCTTCTCGACTTACTATCCAAACCTACTCAGACCCTTTTGCGTGTCAGAACGAATTCGGTTGTCTCAGTCAGCAACTCAGAGAAGACACCTAGACACGTCAAGATCAGTAAATAAAATAAAATATAGTAAATGTTGTAGTGTTGTAGTGTTCTCGTGTGTATGTTTGATTGTTTGATTGTTTTGTACTTAAACTCGAGATTTCATCTATCTCACAAGAGAGTCCGAGTCCATTTTCAATGTCCGAGAGAGCTGGGAATTGCATCAATTATGCTCGAGAGGCAGGGATATATCATGTTCGAAGGATTTAATATCTTTCCCGTCCAACTTAGGGAGGCGGTGGAGGCATTGTTGAGTATAAAGGCGTAGATTTATGAGTGGTAGATAATGCGTGATCAATGACCGAAGCGGCTACTGTCGAAACATATCTGCTACCTGTAGTAGATCACTCTAGGATAATTTCTACTTCTGCATTAACTAGTTCCGTAGGCTCTTCGTTTTCGGACGAAGGTACATATGTTTCTTCAATGTCAGCTGATTCCTGTATTTCAGCGTGTTGGGAGTATTGTAGCTCTTTGAATAAGTCATATAGGGAAATGCCGCATCTACTCCTGCAATAATACAGGAGATCGACATGGATAAATCCTTGTATATTTATAGTGTAAATTATCGCTTAATTGCGCGCTAGGTCACTTGGAGCTCTCGCAAAAACAACCGCTCACCGTCCACAGTGCATCGCGGGTCGACAATCAACCAACACCACTTCCTTAAATTGCCATCAGAACATAACCCATCATCTTCTTTTCTCATCCCTAACTAAAGGTCAGTAAGCTAATAAAATATGTATTCAATAACAATTTATACCCAGGAAAAACTTCCCTTGAAGTACCAGAAAGTAGTCGCCGCTCCGCTATCCTCGAAGAACAAATACTTATTAATATCCTCGTGAATTCTTTTTCAGATGTGAGACTCAAGAGACTTGAAAAAAATACTGTTCTAAGCCAGCCATGACCGAAAGTTCATCGCAAACAATCCGAAGTAGAGTTATGGAGAAGCTTGCGACAAAATTACAACCAGCTCTCTATTTCATACGAGGTCTTCAAGTGGTCCGCGAAGATCGATGCAAACATGTGTGGGTGGCTTCGAAGCATTCACACGTTAATTAAAATCACTAGAGGACATGCGCAGGCCAATGAATGACTGTCTGCTGCCGTCGCTCGACTGGTGATAATTTATACTGATTATTTATACTAGAGGTCTATGACTCTAACAGCACTAACGTATGGAAAACCACGACACAAGTATGCCGACAAGGCGTCAAACTGTGTTCGTTGCCCATGGAGGCGCCACCAAGTACTGTAACAATACTTTGTGCTTAGCATAGGGTGGTGGATTACCCGAAGTAAATTGCTAGATTCAGATTAGTCTTGTAGAAAATGTCGAAACGGCGCGAATACATTCATTATTTTTCGTACACGTAAGACATACAAATTGGCGGGTATCATGTCGGAAATAGGCTTAGCCAAAAAGCTTTTCATGCATAGAAATTTGTATGGCAAAACCCCTGTCGTAAATTGACTTTCACATTCAGGACCCTTAAGAGAGAGTACCTTACGCTTAACACGCCCGGCCCAAATTCACATACATGTACCTTAGCGGAACCCTGGGTTTTCGTGCCATGGTAGGAAAGTAGCGAGACGCGATTTAGTGAGTGTGAAATCTTTCATCACGTGTCATGTGGGAAATATCAGGCAAGATTTTCTAGAAGAAGGCTTTTGTACACAACACCTTCCCTAATCTTTCTTCCGCAAAGTATGATGTGAGGCTTTCATCAGCAACAGCTTTTAAACGGCGAGGCTGAAAAATAGTGTATCGGGAAAATATTTCACAACCATTTTACTGGAGCCAGGTTAGTCATTGTCACCACGATAAAATATTTTCATGTTGCATTAATTTACTGATAACATCACTACGAATCACTTGACTAATAATTCATTTGAAAAATGTAAGAAATTGCTCTGACATCATCTAAACCTTGACACTTCCAAAATTCTTACTTACACATCTGTACATACAGTCATCTATTCTAACTACATAAACTCCTACTGAACATCTTTGACTATTACCCTATTTATTTACATTGAAATCAACTCTCTCTATAATACTACTTGATAGAGTGCAACAGATCTTAGCGTCACAAAAGTGTTGTGATATCAGATGTATGATGTCATAACAGGCTAAATTGTGCACTGCCACATTGGCACTTAAACTCCATTAGACATGAGCGAAAGCTTGTGCACAGCAGTTAGGAGTTAGTTGTAGAGTTTTCTAGAAGATTCCAGTGAGTCACCAGAGGAATCTTCCAGCATTCTTTGGTACGGAATATTCTAGCATTATGGAGAACTAAGAGAATGTTACTAGAACATTCTCAGGGTTACAGATTGAGTGATAGATGTACGTAGAACTTGGATATAAAAGTGAGGCATCGACCTCATCTAGAGAGTAAGCACATACAGTCTGATCTTAATACATATCATCTTTCAACTAACAACAAGTGCACCACCAGTCATACTTCATACCTACTGTGAGCATGTCCTTCCTCTCCTCACATTTACAATAGGTTAAGAGCCCGGGGCTCTTCCCTGTGGCATCAAGTCTTCTCCCCCTCTCCATCAGGTCGACTACCGTTCAAAGACTCTCTCACCACAATGGATGATCCTTCACCAATAATTTTGGCTCCAGTTGTCAGCTTCGCGGATTGAGAATCTGACCTTCAAGCCGCCTTGATAAAGAAAGGTCGTCTGGCACACGTATTCCACAATCTTGATGAAATAAGACCAGCCATACGTCCCGAACGACCGGCAAACCCAGAAGCCATGAATCTGCACTTCCAAAATTTGGCCAAGTGGAAAGAGGGAGAAATTGAAGTAGAGAATGTCCTACTTCGGCGATTAAGTCAAAGCGTCTGACCTCATAATTTTAGAAACATAACAGCAAAGCAAATCTTCGACAATATTGCATCTACTCGAGAAGAGAATGCTGCAACACCTTACGAGGCAGCCGTGAGGAACCTGTAGAACATAAAGTTCACGACAATCGACGACTACTGCGATAAATTCATGCAGTACTACCTTAGCGTTAACAGTGCAGCTGAGTCAATGATACCACAGGATACTTCAGACCCAGCAAATCCATACTTGATTTCGCAAGGCTATGCAAGTTGTCTTTTGTTCTTGGCACCGAGGAAGTGGATTGGCTGGAACCTTGGAGGCAAACCAATGTCCAAGACAGCAAAAACAGGTACTTGTCGTTAGAAAAGCTAATGTCAACACTGAGACAAGCCGGAGGGCTCAAACCGCAGTCATCAGGGAAAGCCAACGCTGCGACTGGAACTGGAGAAAGGGGAGAAAAGGAGAGAGAGAGAGAAGGCAGTCGGGGGACCTGAAGACGGGGGACCTGAAGACGCTTGTGTTCTGTGCAGACATCGACACCGGAATAAGGAATGTTACCGGCAGCACCCAGAACTTAAGCGCTTTAAGAAAAAGTATGGAAAAGGAAAAGAAAAGTCGAGAGGTGATTTCGCCATTGAAGGCAGTGATGACAGTAGCGACGAGGACAAGGGAGTTTCAGTTAGTAAGCTAGCTAGGGGCGCATCAGCTAGTTTAACCAAAAACCCTCTACTGTATGATACCGGTGCCTCGCATTACTTCGTCTGCTGTGAGAAAGATTTCGTCCATCTTAGGAAATTGCATAAACCTTTCCAGTTTGACCAAGCTGTTGGAACATCTAGGTTGATGTATCAGGGTGTAAGTCGAATTACCATCGGAAGTCAGACCCTTGACCTTGAAGAATCCTTTTTCTCCCCAAATTCCACATGCACCATCATCTCTGTAGGACGGTTAAAGAAACAACATGGAATTGTCGCAGCGGAATCAAACAAACTACTAGTTCGGATGAAAGATATCCAACCAGTGGCTAGGCTCAAGACAATCGACCATGTTCTCTACATCAGACCCCTGAAAGCAACCAACAATCTCATTACGTTGAACAACAGAGCAGCACCAGGAGTTGCTAGGATCCCGCACGCGATTGATGGCCATAGATGGCATCAAAGGTTAGGCCATACGGGACAACAAATTCTGAAAAAGACTGCGCAGAGTTCATCGGGAATGAGTGGTATCGACTTCACGGAGCTGACCAGCTGCGAGATATGTCACCTGAGCAAGGCACAGCGATTCATATCAAGAGAGCCTAGACCAGTGGTTCGTAGTGTAGCAGAATTCCAACGGCTTCTATTGCAGCACCAGCTACAGAAGTAAACTCGTACACAACTAAGCTTGTACTCCAGATAAGTGGCTGTCAAGTTTGAGCGTCATCTAGTTAATGGTCAGACTGCTAGTGGACTAACAAACGGCCAGGTTTGCCTAAACGAAGCATAGTGCAAGTATGATGGAAGAAAATTATGTTATTGTAACCAGTTTTGCTTACGAGAAGACCGAGGAACGGGGCAGGAGAAAGAGAGAATAATCTAGGAAAGCAGACTGGAGGGAAGGAGGATGCAGATTCATTCTCCTTCCTTCCTTCATTCTACTTCTCTTATCTCTCTAAGGACGAAAACCAGAATGTGGAGGATGGAGGATATGAAGGCAAGAGTTAGTTTGATCAGAACTTGGCGGAGGAAGGAGCAAGCGGAAAGCCTATAAAGGCTTCATTACTTGGGCACTTGTCAATTTGTAGCATATCCTCGGCCATAGCTACGAGTCGCCACAACTTCGATGGTTTTAGGTAGTGCTAGCTTTAAGAGGAATAAATCGTTATAAGCAATTTATAAAACATCATGTGAACTGTGCATAAATTATATGTAAATATGTGCGTACTCAAGATTTCTACGAGGCAATATTTCGCTCTTCGTACTGGACTGAAATAATTGTGTGTGCATGTTATACATAAAATATATGCACAAGATTTTGTCAGAGAAATCTTTCCAAAGCTTTCAAATGCTTTCAGCAGGGCAATCTTTTATCCGTGACAAATTTTCCTCCCTACATGGACACTAGGTTGAGTCTGATACTTTCCGGGCCTTAGGAAGGGGGCCACATTGAATGATTACATAAATCAACTCCTGGGTCTCAGTGTGTTGAGAATTTTACAGAATTCGCCAGGGAAACAGGCTGTTTCGGGAGTCTGCCTGCACACTCGTCCTCTGCTGGACGCGAGAATAGTAATCGTCTAGTTGCCACAAATTAACGTTTGGCAGGGCTGTAAACTTGTGTGAGAAATGCGGGTTCAGCCTACGAATTGGTTTTCATTTGATCGGAGTTTTGGGGTTAGGTTCATCTTATAGACGGGGTTTTGCGTTGTTTTATATTGTCATGGTGAGCAGTATTATTAGTTGGTGCGAACGAGTAGGGCACGCTTTCGGGCATGATCCCTGCCAGCTTCACCGGTCCTGCACCCTAAACGGACATGGGGCTCTAGCGTAGGACCTTAACGTGGATAAATATTATTTTCCGGGCAGAAATAAGTTTTTTTACCGACAGATTACAAAGTCTTACATAATCTTCTGTATCCCTGCAAAAGCTTACACAAGCATGACACGAAAACCCAGGGTTCCGCTAAGGTATGGTCGTATAACATACAGGGCAATAGGGGTATTCAATCTAATGAGATCGTCTTCGATCGGCGACGTTATTCAGGGATATATCCATGCCTCTTTCCATAATCTGATAAGAGCTGAAGCTCGCTAGTTCTCCCTCACTCACACAGCCTCATCCTCCAATTCTCACGACTTATATTCCACGAAACCCTTCCGTATTCGACTGGTTGTTGAGTATAAGCTTTGGTTCACGATTGATCTATCATCCAAAGATTCTCTATAGGATATATTGGCCCTGAAAATCACTTTTTATCTTCCACGTAAGGCTGAGATCTTTGACTACTCTCCTTGCAGACTCGGTGGATCAAAGTATTTTGGAGAAGCTGGGCCAACTCAAGAGACGTCAGCAGCTTGTTTCTTCATACGCGCTCCCGCTTTAGATAGCGTGTTGACCTGCAAACCTAAAGCTCAAACATGGGTATAAGGTCGGTCGGTACATGTTCTTTGCTGTTTTTCCACGCTCAATAGATTCGAACTCATCCGTATTTAAATCATTCTCGCAGAATGCCTCAAGGTTCCTTGTGAAATGAAGAGCTGGTTGCATTTATACTACAATCATGTCTGATATTCGGGCTCGGGAAGTTTTCGGAGGGATTTCGGTCATGGCTGGCTTGGGAAATTATTGGTCTTTGAGTTTATTTATTCAAGTCTGTTATTCCTCCCATCTGAAAAAGGGTTTCTTGGAGAAATTTCTTTGCATTTTTTTATCAAGAGTGGCGCAGCAGCGACGGACATCTGGTATTTCTGGGTCATAGCTCTCCAGCGCTTATGTAATTAGTCGATGCAGAATTATTTAAACATGTTACTGGCCTCTATTTGTAGATGGGGAAAGGGTTGGCTCGATAGGCGCGACGATGGTAGGTCGGGGATATGGATATACCCATGTCGATTCTCTGTATTTTTACGGGCCCTCAAAGACAATATGTACTGTCAAACCTTGCTATAAGGATAGTGGATCAACCCCAAATTAAGGCCTATGATTGGAGGCTCCGATGCAGGTAACCAATAGGAGCTCGGAAACTAGGGTCGACCCACTATCCTTATAGCGAGGTTTGACGTAGTAAATTTAAGACCCTTGGGGGAGAGTAAGCGAGGGGGACCGTCCGCCTGACCCCGCACGCTCGACACGGTAAGAGCTATATTCTTGTACACATCTTCTGGCCATCAGTAGGCAGCAGCATACAGAATTTTTTCGTATCTCACTGGATTTTATTTTTCGCAAGGCTGCTGCGCCAAACCCAGGAGGTATCCCTGATTGAGTTTTGAACAATACACTTTGTGAATAATTCATCGGGGGGATAGTAAGCTCAGACTCCTATCTTTCGCCACCCCTTCCTACTTCTTAGATACATCTCAATTCGCAAATTTCTCCTCACAAACTTCTCCAAAATGAAAATCTCTGAATCTGATAACCAATCTGCCATCCGAGCATTTCATGATGGGACTTTTACTACCCCCAAAGCTGCTGCTAAGGCATACAATGTCCCTTGAAGCACTTTTAGGTCTCGTTTGAATGGGTCGAGGAGCCAGGCGATAGCACAACAACATCGCCAGAGGTCAAGCTTTGATCAGGAGGAATTTCTTACTGAATGGATTCCTATTGAGGATGCTCGAGGAAGTCCTCCCAGCCATTCTAGAACACGTGAAATGGTCTATGAAATCCTTAGGGCAAATGGAGACCATGAGCTACTCGGCAAAGACTGGATCTCCAGCTTCCTTCGCCGCAATGCAAAGGTTCATTCTGTTATTGGAAGAAAGCTAGAGGCTAGCAGGTCGAATGCAGCCAAGCCTGAAGACATAAAAGCCTTTCTAGATCAATTCAACCAGACTTGTCAAGACTTGAACATTAAGCACTCTGATATCTGGAATATGGACGAGACCGGAATCGCGTTAGGGGTTTGTAATAATTCCAAAGTTATTGCTAGCTCTCGTAGGAAAAAAGCATATGTAAAAAGTCCTGAAACCCGAGAATGGGTGTCAATAATTGAAGCTGTATCGGCCGATGGACGAAAATTGAGATGCCTCGTCATTTTCAAGGGAAAGAAGCTTCAAACTACTTGGTTTCCAAGCGAGTCGGTTCCGATTTGGTTCTACACCACTTCTGAAAATGGATGGACATCAAAGGCAATTGGTAATGAATGGTTGAAGACTGTTTTTATTCCTGCCGCTTGTTCCAACGATAGAATCAAACTCCTGGTCCTCGACGGTCACGGTAGCCATACTGACCTCGAGTCCATGCAGCTGTATAAAAGACATAAGATTAATCTTCTGTTCTTACCAGCCCACTCTTCTCATATCCTCCAGCCGTTAAATTTGGCCCCCTTTTCTGTTCTAAAGTCAAAATACCGAAATCAGATCTCGGACCTTTCTGCCCTAAATGATGCAGCGCCGGTAAAGAAAGAAAGAAAGAAAGAAAGAAAGAAAGAAAGATTTATCGAGTTTTACCATGAAGCTAGGGAGGAAGGACTATCGGATAAGATAATTCCAGCCGGCTAGAAAGCGACTGGACTTGTTCCATTCAATCCTGAGCGGGTACTACAGTCTTCTCAGGGTTTGCAACAACCATGCACCCCAAAAATGCATGACAAACAATTTACGAGTGCGAATCGGAGCTGAAGACTCCCAGGAACACTTTGGATGTAGATAAAACTCAGCAATCAATCAAAAATCAAAAAATATGTCTAAATTAAACCGAGCGCTTCTTCGCAAATGCGGCAAGGCACTTCAGGAAGCCAACACACGTGTAGCAGCGTCAGAATCAAAAAGTAAAAGATTAGAATGTCAAATTGCTGAGGTAGGAAAGAAAGATCGCCCAAGAATAAGAATCCGACTGGATCAAAATCAGAGGTTTGCTGGGTGGAAGACATAGTGGTCACTCTTGGTCATGGGGCGGTTCAGATAGAAAACCAGGAGTCTTCACAGAGTAATATTGTCATCAGCAGATCCCCCATAAATTAATGAATTCATATCTACAACCATCCCAATTCAATTTGTAAAATTTCAACACTGTGGTCGTAGGAATCACGATTCAAAAGGTGTCTACTGAATTTGAAGGGTTGGCGAAAGATGGAGGTCTGAGCTTACAACCTTAAATGTCGATATGATAGGCGTCTTCCTCGTCTATTTTCGCTCAATACCCCCAAGAAGGTTAGGTGATTTATTCCCATTCCAGGGTCTCCAACTACAACCACAGCATCACACACACAACAGCAATCCAAATTTTACCATCACCAACCAACTCAATCTCCTCAATCTGGAACACCGACCCCAGAATCCGTTTTGCCCTATCAATGAAGGATATTTTTCCATTTTCCACGCCAGGCGGATGTTTCAGTTGGGGATCTTGAGTCACGCCTAGAGGATTATTGATACCTGGTGGACTTACGCACGCACGTTGAAGGGGAGAAAGGTCAGCTCAATTTATTCCCAGACATCTTTTGTAACGAAAAATTTTAGCCCGGCGATGAGTAAGATGAATGATACCTGTCAGCCAAGTGAATTGATATTCTAGGGATCATTCTTTAGGTCACAAAAAGGCTCTACCTTAGTTCAGGAGAAGAGTTGGGCAATACATCTGACATTCAATAAAGAAAAGCAGTCAAACCTGCTCTCCCGACGATTTTTCACTGCGTCTGTCGCCTCGTCTCTAGTGGCACGATTGGAGACTTGTACGTAGCAGTGATAGTCCTGAATCAGCCCAGATGGAGGCAGAGCGTGTGGAACTCCCATCACTCAGAGGTGGATTCAGTGAGTCAATCACCGTCCTCTGGATACGAACTCAATCGGCTCCTTCCCAGCATGCCTGATGTGAACGGGAGAATCATCAATGTACTATTGCTCTGGTCCATTCGAGGCCTACCCATCTTTTGAAATTTCTTTCAGATATTTAGTCTATCTTAGTTGAGCTGCTTCATAGACACGTAAATATCAGTCCATTAAGGTTTAACATAATTTTATCGTGAAGAGAAAAAATCTCTGTAGCGCCGTCCAATATATCCAAATTAGGTAAAGCGCGGCAAGGATGTTGCAGTGGTCGTAGTGAGTCCTGCTCAGATAGAGTAAGGAGTTTCGACAAAACCCACGTTAAGCCATGACGCTAATGCGACTCAACAGCCTGTAGGACAGTACGCTCCCTCGCAAGTTTAGAGTTGCATAAATCGCTGGTTAATCGAGTTATACCTTCTATATGCTCGCGGTCTCTCAGTCAACTGAATAGTCCATTGCAGGGATTCAGAAATGTGTATCTCACCTAAGTTCCTCGGTACCCGTGCGTTCACACACCCTTCGCTCGTCGCTTAGGGTGGGTGTGCGGAAGGAACAAGCACTGGACGATTTCATGTCAAACCATCATTCTTCGGCCACCACATCTCATCAGACTTTCACATTTCGACGGCTGGGATGATCCCGCGCGCCTGTAGTCTGGCCAAGACAAAAAAGTGGTTGATACGGTCAAGGGAGGCACAAGCGGCAAGAAGGAACGAGGTCTGCGTCCATGTCACTGGGAACAGATGAAGGAAGAGCTGCATGGCGCTGCTCAGGGCATTACCTGATTAAGTAACGGTACGAGACTTAATCTGTATACATGTATACATGAACGTCCTATCCCTAGCTAGATAACCCAAATTCTGCTCAGTCAACGTTTAACACGTACCTAATAATGAAGATAACATCTTGAAGATGTTGACGAAAGCACCGATTCTAGTAGCAGTCTGAGCAGTTTGTTATTGCATGATGTAAATTTTGCATATCTAGCTGGTTAAATCTCTTGGCGTTCGCCCGATAAAGTCAGCTTCATAATCGAGTGAAGAGCCTGACAAGATCGAGTCTGCTATTGAGGCCCCATCGTTACTTAGGTGGTCTTGATCTATGTCTCCCCCTTCACACTCTGAATCAATCGATGTGGATATGGGATCAGGGTACATTTTCCCCACTGCAATATTTACTTCTGATATATCTCCAGAGTTTCATCGAGTATTTCTGTTTTCGATGAGCTGATCTAGAGTCTGCGGGAAGTCTGGCGGTGGTAAGAAGTTAGAGACCTCATTTGGTGTCCGGCCGCTCTCATCCTTATCTGGCTCCCTTAAGCCAGAAATAATCAATGGGTTTGGGGGAATATCACTTAGATTTTTGATATATTCTTTTTTGGGTTTCCGATTATCGATACCAATACGCTCCAAAGCCTTCTTTGCTTTCTTCTAAGAGATTTGGATAGTTTTTTGTAGCTGACGAATTTCTTCGTCAGCGTCTCTCCGATTTCTCTCATCAATTTTGGTCTTCCATTGTCCAACATTAATCCTCCCCCTTTATGCACACCTTTCCTGGAGGCAATCTTGCGGCTACGATCGGCATTTACTGCAGCCTCAAGATTTTGAATCTGATCGGCTTGCATACCTGTCCGGATCAAAAGATCGTGGGTCTCGATTAGGGTCTCTCTATGAGCGGCTGGAGAAGAAGCAGGGTCGAGGGAATCACGTGTGCAGATCTCTTTCATATACATAGCAGTATCATAGTGTGTTTTTGGGCGCTGATGTATATGTTGAGTTTCGAGGAGTAGCTCTAACTCATCGAGTCCCGCCTCTTCTTGTTTTCTCTTTTTGGCTTCTTGGCTTCTCATCTCTTCATTATCTTTACGAGTTTTGCCATTATATCTTGATCTAGCCCGAAGGGCTTTTTGCAACTTATGGGCTAAATTCCAAATTTTGAGAAAGAGTTCTTGATTGTATGTTGTCTCATGGCTATCTTTTGGAATTCCGACACATCACGAAAGAACGACATCAAGGAGTATTTAAAATCGTACCGACGAAGCGTTTTATTGATATAACGATTTTGCTGATGCTTCCATTGGCGAAATATACCAAGATCTAAGGACTGTAAAGCACGTGTTTCATGCGAAGGAAAGACCTGCAGGTGTCTATTATTTTTCTCAGCTTTGATTAAAAATTCATTACTCAAGCGACACTTATGCCCATCCAATAAGAGCATAGACCAAGGCTTCCTCGACCCCGAGTCACTGAACTTCATGAAGTGGTCTAAATATTCAAGCATAGCTTCATTAGATATGTAGCTCGTGGGTAAAGTGGCCACCCACACATTGCCCTCTAGATTTGGGTGTGCCCAATTGTCCAAATGCTTTTGGCCTGGAAGTATAATGAAGGGCGGCTGGTAATTTCCAGCGGCATTGATTGTCTCAATAACTAAGATAGAGACTCTATTCTCAGGCGAGCCTGTATATAGTTCTTTTGCGTCTTTTGGTGCCATAACTACTTCACCTGAAGGGCATCCGATCCTGGCCCCAGTTTCGTCCATGTTCCAGACTCCTTTTGCCTTCCTGATTTTCCGAATCTTACACCATTGGCGGTAGTCAACAAACCACTGCTTAATAGCATAAGGGGAATATGACCCCAGTCATGCTTGAGCCATAGGTTTGGTTTTAATCTTGTGAAAACCGAAAATATCTTGACGCGAATCCCACCATTTCAAGAGCCAGGAACTCGATGGAGGTTCCCTAGGCGGTGATTCCTTAGCTACTAGAGAGCATATAGCACTATCTCAAGTAGCCCCTAGCTCACCCTTGGCTGATAGCCCAGTGATATATTCGCAAATCACCTTCTCTTGCGTAGGGCTAAGGATCCTATTACTCCCCCGCCTCGTGCATGATATCGCACACTCAGTCATGTTCCGATTCCGTTACCTATGAGCCCTCTTATGAATCAAATTACGAAATCTAGCTTCATCTAGATGATAAATGCGGCAGGCTTCTGTAGCTATGGGAGCTTTTCCATTGTGAGGATTTATTTTCTCCGGATCCAAGATCCAGCTAATCGCTATTTCTAGACGTGAAGTCTCGTCTGGAGTGATAGGCAAATGCCTCTTTTTAATTGGAGGCATTGTAGTAGGAAGGTTTAAAAACACTGATTGCGAGAAACAAAGTTGATAGGAATGGTAGACGGTTTGTTATTGTATAAAATGTGAATTTTTAAGATGAATCTCCCTGTGCTTTTTGCTTCCGCACACCCTAAGCGACTAGCGAAGGGTATGTGAACTCACGGGTAATACTCTACACATTCCCAATCCCTCGATAACTCTCTATCAGGTAATTGAGATTGCTAAGCGTGTCTTTAGATGTTGCCCTCCAAACGGTGGCATTCTACATCTTGTCATGTTCGACATGCGCCAAGGCCAACCATCGTCTCAAAGCAAAAGCACAAACAAATCGTGAGATTTGAAATGTATTTCCGACCTTTCACAAGATATTTTCAGTCTTTTCAATCCCTCACAAAACTAAAAAAATCTCAGTGATCCTTTTGACATTTGAAGAAGGTTTCTGCAAGAGATTGAGGTGCTGAATACAGTGGGTGAGTCGCTGGCCTCCCAGGAATCCGTGATGAGTCGAGGACCCGGTTTAGGCTGTAAAGAAGAAGCCAGTAGTTCGCCAGCCACTCCAAATCACTTGAGGTATACAGCCTCTGGCCATAGAGTGTTACATGGAGGGCGATTTCTGGATGGGTGCTGCGTTATTCTAATTTGAAAGCTCCAAGACCTGATCACGGTATTTGGACTTCGTAACCGAGAAATCTGCCAACCCAAGGGGCAGAAGAATATGAGTAGAATTAAGGTGGAAGAAGAAGCTTCATATTATAATTCCTACATATAAATATGAAGTCCACACTAAAATGGCTGCCAAAGTGGTCGAGTGTCAAAAGTCGGAGGCGCGGTGGGTGAGAGGCATTTTCGGGTAAGAAGTGCAGCGCAGCGCAGCCATCCCGAACCCAATTCATTTGATGTCCACTGATTCTTAGAGGTCGTATCATTCTGATTTGTAACGTATGCAGGTAAGCAACATTTCTGTGGAGATTTTCCCTCAAAATAACCGCAGACCTTAAGGTTGAGCCAGCCGCCAGCAGAAACATGTTCAGCTATCAACGCCCACTCGTAATTCTCCGAACTTTGGGCGTAGTCTTCGCCAAATACAACTCCGAAAGAATCAATGCATGGTGCGTCTCACTTCGTCGCGAAAAGATGTGAGCCCATCGGCCAAGTTGTCTGCAGATATCCACGTGATAAGTTTACCGTATCAGGGCGGAACTTGGCACAAGCGGGTCAAAAATAGGTGCACGTGATCCAGAAATAGAAAATCCCACCTCACGTGCCCTCCAATAGCCGAACGCCGACCTCCGACCGGGTCTCGGTCACCTTTGAGACACAAGAAAAATATGGAAGTTATTGCTCACCCACCTGGTTGGGACTGCACATACTTCCAGACAAAAATCCAGGACACGGAAAGCTGCATGCCCTCCACAAAATTATTTTCGACTCGGAAATTCTGGGTTACATCATTGTGAGTCCTCGGCCATTCTGGATGACTCCCCATACAACAGGAACAATTTTCAATCGTTAGTTACTCTACAACAAAGCTATAAATTTAAATTCGGAAACCCTCGAGTTACTATAGAGACACCTATCTAACTTATCGCGGTCACACAATTATCAACAAAAAGTAGGGTAGGTTTAATGTTGCAACTAAGTGAGACGCACCATACTGATGTAGATACCCAATGCTGACGTGTCTTACCTAATTTGGAAATATTACCTGCCGCACCGTTCAGCCTATTTAGTGAGCGCTCAAATTAGCTACCGTGGATTTAGAGTATTTTTTTCGAGAATGCATTCAAAAAGATAATTTGCTTGCTCAGGACGCAATCGCTATTAATTTTAGTCACATTCAGAGCATTCTCGCACACCACCTAAACAGTGACAAAACATGGACAAAGGGGGCCCGTGTGTCTTTGCAACTGCCCTCTGACTTTTATACCCCCCTGATTTGAAATCAGTGGTAGCTATACTTATGATTGCCCTAAGATTTATCATGATTTAATGGCTGTGTGGATGACAATTGTGAAAATAAGTTTAGTTGTATCTACATCCCAAGTGCACGGTAACTATATAGTCGAGCTTATCTATATTTCCTGTGGTCGAAATAGTATCGAAAGTTGATATCAGGTATTTCTGCAAATCTAGTATTCCGTACACGACTTTTAGTCTCATTTAGCAAAAGGAATGAGGACAAAATACAAAATACGAGAGAAATCACGTATTTTTTTCTAACGTCTGATCCTTTCTTGAGGCAGAGGTAATTGATAATATTTTGATTGCATATATCGTGAGCTGCCGAAGCTCGTATGATTGCTGCAAGGCAGAGTTAGCAAGACTTGAGGTCTGATCAGAATTTCTTATCTCACTTTAGGAACGCAGCATCTGCGACAAGTTAGTAGAATAGCTGTGCTGCAGTAAATTGCTGTCCCTTCTCACAAAAGCTTCAGCAGTTTCATGAGCTAAAGCAATCTTAAGGTATCGACAGCCATTTTGAATGGATGACGAAATAAATTGACGGAGGTCAAGCTTCAGAGCCATATCTACTAAATTTGAGATCCTTGATTCAAAGACACGCAGCTTCATTGCAGGTCTTCAAGTCAAGTTAGAGCACTCTGTAATGGAGGCTATCTATATCAGAATTTATATTTTCGTCCTTTCAGCGTCCATTCAGCGTCATTTTTTGTTTCCTTTTCCAGCCGCTTTCGCTTTGCCTTTATTTCGACCAGAACCCCCACCGACATTTTCGCCAGCCATTATAATCCGTACTTTACTAACTGGAATAACTCCGGCAGTTTCTTCAGGTTTCCAGCCTCGCACCAGTTCTAACTCGCGTGGCCAAATTCGTTCTGGGTCTTCACTTAACTCGTCAACTCTTCCTTTTTTCTCCCCATCAGACAACCATCTACTTAAAATTTCCTTGGTTGCTTTACTTTTCTTAGTCATGCCCGGTTGGATTTTAACTTTAAATTTGTAATTTCTCATAGCTGATAGGGGAGCACAGACTGGGATTGCTTCGAGAATCTCGTCACCTTTCATTGGCGTTCCAACCAGGTTTTCTAGAATTATCATTTTCTCATCTTCCTCTTGGTCATCAAACTCTCCTTCAAGCATCTGCTGTCGTAAGCTTTCGTGCTCTGCAATCTCCTTCTGTGTTTTTTGATGTTGAGCCTTTCTTCTTTCCCTTTGAAAGACCATTTCGGCTTCAAAATTAACTTTAGCTGTTGCTTCTGCGAGGGCCTTTTCTCTACCTGCAGCAGCGCCTATGAGCTTTTGCACTGCAATACGATCTTCTTCATCTTGATCTTTGTATTTCTGAGCAATTTTTTTTGCCTTGCCTTTCTTTCCCCGCTTTGCAGGGATAGGTTTAGTAGATTTGGCATTCTCTGTGTTCTGCCCGGAAGGTATTTTCTCAATGGGTGATTTTTGACTAAATTTCAGATCTTCAATTTCAAAAGGCTGTGAAACTTCCAAATTTTCTATTGTTTCTTCACAGTGATGATTGGAAACATTCTGCTCAATTTCTGGTTGAGATTGTTGCAGGTCAAGTTCTTCAAAATTCTTCTCCATAGAAATTTCATTATCTTCTTCACAATCATTCTCTTCGGCTTGAATACCTTTCCGAGAGGGTTTCTCTTGGGTGACTTCATCGTGCTGGAAATTTATATCAGAGCTAGAGGTTACTTCGAGTTCAGAATTTCGTATCCTATGCTTTAAGTGTTTAGCTTTACTTTCGTCGCTTATTTGAAAAAGAATCCCAAATCCTAGGAGTAAAACAGAGGGAGGAAGGAAGTTTTTAGTTCCCCGAATGTGGAATATTCCAGCTGGTAAAAAAACCCCCGAAACAGCAGATTTTGAGACTTGAGTAGCATTGACCCACCAGGCCGACATACTGGCTTTGGAGTCCCAGGCTGATGAGCAAGCCACTACTAAAGTTCCAGCTTGAGATAATGTTGACGGAGGAATGGGCGCATCGGGAGTTTTTATATTGTTCTTGATCACAACAACAGCTGCGCCCACTACATCAGCATGAACATAAACATCACCTTTCATCAGATATCTGCTAACTATTAGCCTTCTAGAATGAATCATGAACAATTATTAAATTATAGAATAACATACTTTTTGTATAAGGTCTCGTTCTGCAGTGCATCTCTACCCGAAAGAACAAGATAGCCATCAGAGGATATGAACCATGTGAATTTCTCAAACCATAAGACCTGTCGAATGGGACGTAAAATTTCCTTCTCTTTTTTCAATGACTTTTTGAGGCTTTCTTTTATGTTCGCTTCCTGACTCTTGAGCGCCTGAGAAGAAGATTTAAGAGTCCGAACCTCTTTGTGAATAGCATTACGTCTTTCATCAAAATATGAACGAGCATTGGCCCAAGGGGATATTCCTAGGTCGACATCAATCACCAGTCTCTTGTCGACCACCTTCCCTTTTAAAGATGGGGCAATTGAAGATTCTTCTTCGCTTTCTGATACATCACTATCGGTTTCATAGGTGAGCTCGTCATCGAATACAGCTTCATCTAACATGAGAGAAATAGTGTTTTCATGGAGCTTTAGTGGCAATTTTATAATTGAGGCTACTGGGTTTTTTCTTCGTTGCTCAACTTCAACAAGCTTACCAATTTCTACCCAGTCCATTCCCTGAGCAATAAGTCCATTGATAGCATCCATAGCCTCTTGGACTCGTTCATGGTTTGCTTGCAAAGCACTAGCCTTCCTTTCATTTATGGTTCGTATCTCCTGCAAACTGTCAATTCGTCTTGCCTGTTCTAGTCGTACAGCTTCAATTTTTCGTCGTGCAGCTAGTTCACGCTCTTCAAGCTTAGATTCTAGCTTTTGACCTTCGATCGAGGAAAAAAACTCATCAACTGTTTTATTGAAACCTTCAAATTCTAAGAATACGGATGATGGATTGTTTTCAAATTGATGAGGACGCAAGGGATGAAAACTATCATAAATCATAAATTGGCGGGCAGTTTCTTCCTTTGCTGCTTCGTCATATCCAGGCTTTTTCTTGGCAATTATATATCCTTTAGCTACATCTGAACTCGTCACTTCTTGAACTACACGTTGAGCTTCTTGGAGTGATCGAAGCAGATGATCTAGTTGAGTGTCGTTACGTAATACGTCGCTTGGCTCGACAGTCGAATCAAATTCTGTCAAACACATAGCGTGGTCAACCAGGATTGGGGGAAATTCAGTGATGGAGACAGCCAGTGCATTTCTCAAACTGTTAGCCTCCTTGCTTTTCTTCGTGTTTTTCTCAACGTCATTCTTCCCTTTGTTGACTGCTTTTTGCAATGATTCCTGTAAACGTATTTTCGTAAGGGGTGGGATTCCATCATAGTTTTGTCGATTTGTGATTGTGTATTGTAGTCCGATTTTCAAAGTCTCTTGGCCTTCGCTTTCTGGTACTATCCGGAGTAGCGTTAATATTTTAAGGTCTTTGTCCGTTAAGATTATATTGCCACTGGCATAAAACTCCAAGAATAATCTGTACTGGCCATCGCTAAATTGAAATTCAATAACTCGGTCGGTGCCCACCTGCGATACAGATGTCACTCGCCTCGTCTTTAGTCTCTTTCTCAAACTTTGAACAAAAATGGAAGGCGTAGTTGCAGTGGCTCGGGAGTATTCGGTGAGGTGACAACGAAAGCCATTCTCTATAATGATCTGCTGTTTATTTTCAGGTTTGGCAAACTTGATTAAGAAAATCTTTGAAGAGAGATCATAGATATTGTGAACACGTAAGGTAGCCAGAGATTTTGAAAGTTCATGGGCAATCACCTGAATGTATGAGTCATAAGTTTTACATTTCATGATATAAGATGCTTACCTTCACATCAAGTGAGGAGAAGCGCTGCTTCATTGTGTCCGTAGCTGTGAAATGATGGAGTTACTAAATATTGTACATCTAGTAGGGTCACCAATGCTCGTTTAGATGAGATCCCCCACCAAACATACACGGCTATTATAAGTGAGTGCTCCTTATCGGTGATAAGAAGTAAAGCTGTCCACGAAGTTCAGAGCAATTAGTAACACTCTTTTGCTTGATACTATACGCATGCCTATTGAATGTTAATATGACCTTTTCATTAATATTTCAATAAATAAATATATTTTATTCAGGCCACACCCACAGTCGGGCCTGATAGTTCAGTGGTAGAATTCTTGCTTTGGGACATGCTCGTTTGTAAGAGGTCTCCGGTTCGATCCCGGATTAGGCCCAGCCTTTTGTCTCTTCGAGGTTATATGTCAAAGCCGCAACGTGAAGCCATAAAACACTGAATCGGCTGACTAAGCCTCCCATTGGAAACGTCGATATTTTCACAAAAGCCGGAGCTTTCTTAAAATTTCGCAGTGTTGAAGGATAAAGGTACAGAGCATATCACGTGCTAGTCGGGTGACGCGGTATACGGAAGGAATGGTGATGAACGAGTAAGCGCCAGACTAACGCGTGTACTATAAAAGGACTCGCGGACGCGCACAGTAGAAATTAAGTCAATTAATTCAATCCTGTGATTCAGTTCGCAATACATGTCACGGGGCGGTAGTAGATGATTAGAACGATAAATAACTTAAGGGTAATGTAGTTAACAAGACGTCGCATGGGGGTCGGATGGTGTAGTGGTATACCATCCAGGCCGGTCTTCCAAGTAAGGTTTGGGTAGCCTGAACATCTACCCCACTCGAGACAGAAGATCGCTGGTTCGACTCCAGCAGACCTTACCTTACTGAGGGAAGCTACGATGATGATGGTGGCATGTCTGGATAACTCAAGGTTTTTTGAGAGGTTTCCCTTGAGTGAGTTTCACGGATGGTATAGTTCGGTAGGGGTGAAGAAAAAGCCGCCTGCCACAACCGTAGTGATTCTTGCAAATGATATCCGAGGCATGATGTTCATCACAACTATATCATCGTTGTATCTGACTGAAGTCGACACCTGCGTGGGCCACAAGGCGCCAGATCGGGTATAAGAAATCAAAAAGACGTCGCATGGAGCGAGCACGGTGCAACTTCATGCCTATTTATACAAATTCTGAATAACCCTTAATCCCGCGGAGGCAAACAACCCCGAACTCCGTCTCACGCCTAATACACCGTAACACCCCTGATCAACAGTCAAACCCCTAACTCCCGAGATACCGATATCAGCTCCCAACAATCCTGCCCCTAAGTTATCTTTAATCAAACATTAATCATGAATCCCAGCCTACTTTCGGGCAAGGACCTAAGAGGTTTGCTTATTTTGCCGAGCCCCTGAGGAGCCCCGAGTGAACACTGACAATACATAGCTTCTGTTCCCTCTATTGTAACTCATTCTTACATGCATATTAAGGCTCTCGTTTTAATACGCAGGATATATTATATCTCATTAGTCACTATCCCTAGGGAAACTCATCCAAGTCAAAGCATCTAGTTTCCGAATCACCCAGTACCTGGACAGAAATCCATATTCAACCTCCATACCAATCTCGATTTTAATCAGAAATTTTTAATTTTGACATAAAGAAAATATATTCTCGAAATCTTTCGTAGCACCAGACCGTCTATTATATTTCTTAGGCTATGTTCTATGAGCGAAGGTGGAGTTCTGAGCCTCTACAGCAGAAATTTTTCACTGGCATACCCAATGGTTCTCTTTTCTATAAACCATCGATTTTGACCAATGTAAACCGAATTTCTCTTCTGAATCGAAGTATTGATGGAAATCTAACACTAAAGGCAAGACATTTGCTCTCTTGTCCAGGCCAGCGTAGTACTTGGGGCTCCAGTAAATTTGCCTTCTATTTTTAGCACAATCCGGCTCACCTGGATGGGATTTTCAAGCCACCTGAGATATTGAAGGATCTCCTAAACGTTAAGGGGCTTCTGAGGGGTGCAATAAAGGGTATGATATGAATAATGCTTACAGGCTTCCCAGGTTGTGTTGGTGTACAAGTCCGATTCAAAATCTGTGACCAGTCGATTTTCAGATCCGGATTGAACGAACCCAGATTAGCAGCTTGCCAGTCAGTTCAAAAAACCGTTTCTAGAAAGTCTTCCTGTCTCGCTTTATGATTGAGGAAGATAAATTTATTCTCCTTGAAAAGCAGCGTCTATCGGGGTGGAAAGGTCTCGGGTAAGGTTTTTACACTTTGACTTGATATCGGAGAATACTATGAGCTGAAATGGCTATAGGACGTGTATGAGATGAGGAGATAATAAGAGTACCTCTACTCTGTGCCTTTCGCAGAGCTTGAGAGCTCTTCACCAACATGTCCTCCGTGCTTGTCTAAAAGAAGGATCCGATACTTGATAGATAGGGCGGCTATGTGTGGCTGAAAAACACGTCTTAGCCGCTTACCCATATATTTGGTTGTTAATCTAATTCTTGAGATAGTGTAGATTCATTTAGTCGAGTTGTCGATGGGAGCTGTGTTATTTGTAGGTTCTAGTTCTTGAAGACGTCCGCATAGCGTAGTTTTGGCTACTGGCGACGAAAGTTTCCAGTGCGTTTATTGCCTGGCAATTATCCCAAGACTTGATATAAACCAAATAAATGTGACTAAATCAAAGAAATATTGAGTTGGTACCAAACCTTAGGTCTACGCCAATCCCACTCAGGCCCTAAAGATTCTCCGTCAATACATATATACGAAGTCAAGCCTTACTAAAAAGACCAATTGGCGAGCCTGTCTGTCCAAAATTTATAGTAGAGTTCAAGCAACTTCTACCTTTCTCCCAGTAAATAAATTGACTCAAACATTGCGTTCCAAAAAGGGTGGGATCTAATTCTCGCTGATAGATTCTTGATGATTGTTGATACGAAGAAGCAGGGGAGTCATTATCCATATATTCGCGACCGAGGGAAGATGAGGACCAACACATTGATCAAGAATCTAGCTTGCAACGAAAACATTTTTGTATTGGGCAAAATTAATTTTGATGCTGATGTCTAAACTCGCTGCGGTTTGTGCCGTGTAGGTGATTCCTTGAAAATGTTTTTGGGGATCGCGCAGACCTTCACAACAGCCCTGCAGCTACTGTAAACATGCTCATTGGGAGCAAAAAATGGATCTAGTGAGCTGTGCAAAAAATAAATAAATGTGGAGATACAATGTTGTGGTTGTAAATATGCTTTTTACCTACATAAATGATTCTGGTGTTGTGTCCGGAAAACGGGGAGACCCGGAATATAGACGCTTTGGCTTATTTATATATACTGAGTAGTATACTCTCGTTCTAGGGTCGTGAATGTAAATTTCAATTATAGGTAGGGGTCTCGCCATACAAAATTCTATAAAATTCTTATTAGCTAAGCCTAATTCGGAAGTGATACCCGTCAATTTATATGTCTTACGTGTACGAAAAATCGTGAATGTAAAATGCAGGTTGTTAAGATCTACTGAAAATCTATGCTAGTTATAGTAACTTTTACTACCAAATTACAGCTAGTGCCAAGCTAGTGCCAAATCTGAATAATAAGTGTAAAAATATATTTTCAGTATTTGGTGACGCCCCCCTGGGCATCAAAGACTGCCT
>JAKRRZ010000006.1:0-55282 GCA_022627015.2 Podosphaera aphanis
CTCCCTGTGTCGAACACAAGTAGGAGTCTCACTCAATGTCGTTAGTCGTTGCCGAAATAGCTCACAATGACTAGTTCGGCGGCAACTTTCCTGCTGGTGAAGCGGAATAATAGAATATGATATAGTTCAGTAAATTGTGGTT
This sequence comes from Podosphaera aphanis, assembly GCA_022627015.2. Taxonomy (NCBI): domain Eukaryota; kingdom Fungi; phylum Ascomycota; class Leotiomycetes; order Helotiales; family Erysiphaceae; genus Podosphaera; species Podosphaera aphanis. Next base: position 143 of record JAKRRZ010000006.1, read on the forward strand.
GAAGATTGTAAACTACGTTAAGGTATCTTCGTACAACAATATTTTCTGCATTTCAAAATTAAGCTGAAACGATGCAAAGCTTCATCACTCGCAAAATCCAGACAGTAACTCAGTTGTTGAACGACCATAACACATTAATTATGTCGCTTTCAATATTCGTCAAAATTATCATGGGATCAAATTTGCCTGGCAGAATCAAATTTCAAGGCGGGAGTATATCACGACTTAGCTAGTGACCGCCGCTGCCGGCCGACCAGGTGGCCACGCTTCGTATTGCACGTGCGAGGGACACCCGCCTTGCACGCTACATGACTCGTGTCGCTCGCTCGCGTCTTGGTGAGCGGATCCCTCGTTGCCTGGAAAGGTCGGGTGTGCTGGGTATGATCGACCCCGTCAGCTTCAGGATCAGAGCACGACGAGGTTTACTGGGAAGCATCCGCGACGGGGCATAAATGTCGTTGACTGCTCGTCTCTCCCCGATGAAGCATATACACAGGATATCTGTCAGAACTCGACTCGGGGATATCTACCGGATCCAGTGCAGCGGTCGCGCGACACATGAAATCCAGTGCGATCAGAGAAAATTCTGGGGACTGCGGCCGACTGATGGCCCGACGATGCGTCCAAGAGGTGAGTGTAGCTAGCTCTTGCCGTGTCGAGCGTGCGGGGTCAGGCGGACGGACCCTCGCTCTTCATTCGGAGCCGAGCGAGGCCATCTACCTGTCCCTCCACGCTCCATACCGCAAGGCCCAACTTTTCCTACACACACAGTTAAACTCTTGCACACATCCCCTTCCCATCCGGAGGCAGCAGCATACGGAATTTTCTCCTCTCGAACTCGATTTTGTTCTTCGCGACACTGCTGTACCACACCCAGTAGATATCCCTGATTTGAGTTCTGAAAATTACGCCTTATGAATAATTCATCCAGGGGATAGTATTTACTTTCACGTGAGCAATCTCTCATATAACAAACTAATCAACCAACCAATTACACCTGTGTCTTACCTTGTGACCTACAACGCCAGAAGATGACTGGCCACTCGACACACATCATTGTGCGGTAGAGTCAAAGATACTATTCTCGTTGGAATAGTGTAGAGCAACCTTTTATTTCGTTTTTGTCCATATGATTTTTTTATTATGATCAATTATACAGTGTGATAGTTGTTTCTTAATGAGAAAGATCGAAACTGGATTAGGAAAATTGTATAATGTGTACTGGGTCTGGTTGTGGTTCATTTGGTTCATTCAGTTCATTCTATGGAATTTTTGTTCATCTATATATATATTATATGGTATTAATCCTTCAAGTCGTCCTGGACAGTTTTTGTTTCCTCATTGTCGATGCTTCTAGACAGTTCAATAACTCCTTTTCGTGCACATCGCCTTTTTTATAAAAAGGGATCAAACACTTTTTTCCTTCCGCCCCATTTCGTGTATACTAGGTTGATCAGGTGACCTCATGCCATCTGATTTCATCTCGCCCAAATCCACCAATTCCTCTATACGAGCATAGCCATTGTAAGAGTCGCAATTATAGAAGCACATATTAACCCCGCACCACTTCGGCTAGCACCAGCGGCGAGAGGAGGTGATGTGGCAGTTGTCTCTGGATATGTCTTAGAGCCCGGTCCGCCACTAGGTTTCATCATGCCTGTTGGAGCCTGAGGCTGTCCATCGGGAATCTGGGTGATTGGCTTCCCTGTTGGTTGATACGTGTTGTGTACAGGGTTTTGAGGCTGTCCGTCAGGAATTTGAGATACAGGAACTCTTGATGTAGCAGTGGGAGCCTGGGGTTGTCCATCGGGAATTTGTGACACGGGAATTCGTGTAGTTGCAGATGGAGCTTGAGGCTGACCGTCACCGATTTGGGAGACAGGCGAGCCGGTAGAAGCCGGAGCTCCAGGGTGAGCCGGAGCACCTTGACTACAAGGGAGGAGATCAATGAAGATGGGTGAGCATTGAGGAGCCCATGAGCGGTCGTAAAGATTATAAAAGTCGCCACTCAGACATTGGTAGAAGACATCTGATTCTTTGAGGGCAAGAGATCCATTGTTGCAAGCCGAGTAGCCACCAACTGAATCTGCATTTTCTTGGGGAGGACCGTCAAACTGGAACTGATAATTCGATGCAATGTATCCTAGCCGACCTTTTGAGTCGATGAGTTGTCCATTTTCGAGTCTCAAGGTAAGATAACCTTCTTGGCCACATGTGTTGTCTCGCTGTTGAAGTTGAGTTAGTCATGTCAATTGTGAGGAGGAGAGGGGTACACACAGCTGCAAGTCTTCGTACCGTATTGGGCTTAACCACAGTTATCTGAAATTCGCCATTGTATGATTGAGAGCAACCAGGTGGGGTAGCAGCGACTGGTGCAACATAGGCGACGGCAGCGGCCAAAGTAAGGGCGAGAACTGTCTGCATGGTAGATGACTTGTTTTGGGGTTGGATAGGAATATAGGATATGATAAATAAAGATTACTATATAGATGAGAGATCGATTCCTAGATGTGGGAGATGAACCAAGGTGAGGATGAGATGAACGATGGGAAGGTCGAGGATTATATATACAAGTAGATAGAAAGATTGGAGTTTTACTTATCGAGTCAATCGACTTACAGGGGCTACCTTGACTTAAGCTGGGGTTGGCTATAGAAGAATTTGATTAACACGATCGATAACATGACGACTCGCATGACTTACCGGATTTAGTGGGGAAAGAAGCCTGATGTTGTTTATCTCCCAAAATGACCAACTTCACACTTGTCTTAGCAGGTCAAAATGGCTGACTGAGAGAATCCGTGCCGAAATTGGAAATATTCCAAGGTTGGCAAAGGGGGCGGAGGAGGGGACGTGTTTTCTTGTCAGAAGGAGGCTCGGACAGCGATCATTGTAGAGGAGCTCTGGTCTCACTCAATACTTCAGCTAGCGTTAATCTTTTCTTCCTCAATGTAAATTGAGCTTTTGCTTACATAAGTTATGGCTGCATGATGTTTTTCCTGTTTTACGGGTTCGGTGATTTTAGGAAAAAAAGACCCTTCGCTTCGGCGGTGAAACTCCGACTTCCGGGGGCCCTCTGTGCAAGGAGAAAAGGGTAATTAATTATTTAGGTCTGACTATTAACTCTCTACCAATTTTCACCCATAGTAACGAATCAAGAATTGAGATTTAGATGCTTCATCCAATTTTAGCCTTTTATTTAATTTTGCCAAGAGATAAAATAAATTATCTACGTTTCATGATCTCAGAGGTTCCTCGTGTTTTGAAGATGGTAGTAACAATTTCCCGTCCATCTAGACTGATTCGCGTCTTGATCCAGATAATGAGGGCAAGGGAAGAAAGGAACTACCCTCATGCAAGGATGAAGCTTTCTTGGTCATTGGAGGAAGTTTTGTGTATTATACCGCATCATTATTAAGTTATTGTGCACAAGACTTTCCACTTATTTATTTATTGTACACCATAATTCTCAAACTTTATCCTAACATGGGGGTACTATACAAGCATCATCTCTTGTTATGTCGTTGTGGTTTATATTTAGATTATTTCGCCTCTTCCCGCCACTTATTTTCTTTTTTCCCACAACCTCTTCCTTCCTTCCCTTAGATGGTCTTTTACATGTTCACTAGATTTTTAATCGTGCTATATCGATCATCGATTATTTTTACTTTTCAAGGAAACTCCGGTACGTCTATTTCCTTCAGCCTTGAGATTTGACATCACAAACTTGCACAAATGTTTAGAGAAAATTATCTACCGGTATCCTATGGAAGGGAGTCCCCATTTGGAAATCAATTGATCCACAAACCGTCTTGTGGATTACATGTTACATTTTGTCAACAATCCAGCACAATCTGCCATCTCTTATGCGACTTTGACAGGGATGTGCCTCAGACAGATTTCATACAAACGATGAACACTACCGTAACTAGTACTAGTCTGCTCGAGCTGCGTCAGCCCTGAAAAATTGTTGGACAAATTCGTTGTGGTATAACAACCAACTGCCACAAAATGCAACTACTCGAGTTAACGAGGAACATATCGCGGGAAATAAATCCTTCGGCAGAATGGATTCCATACCAAAGATGTTCTACGCCTGATCGGCACCCGTTACTTAGTTGATATCTCAAAAGCGATGTTGCAGTACTTAATTCAAGGATAAATTTGTAAATATCGCCAAAATCTAGGTTCATGCCTTATATGATAACATATATACTTCTAGGACTTGATCATGTCCTATTAAAACTCAACTTTAAATGGAAGTAATCCCTCGCGATGGATACTATAATAAAGGCTTGTTCCTCTGTACTGGTAACTACGACAACACAAATAAAAGCAGGCCCCTCCAGCCTCTCAGTGTGCATATATTAGACGTATGGAGGTGTAAACCATATCAGCTTCACGGAAACCCTTGTTGCTTGAGGGAATGTTTTTTTAGATCAACTTACATATGCTTAATTAGTGGCTGGTGCTAACTTGAAATAATACTATCTGACAGAGTGTTGTCTCCAACGAGGCTTTTAGGAACGGGCCGGCTCGGTAATCAGAGTGACGGAGATAATATCAGCCACACCACAGTGAAAAGCCAGCCATCAAAATAAGACCATTCGGGTCTGTGACGAGTGGGTTAGAACTTACACGCACATTAAATTAACATGGGAAGAAAGTGACACCGGATACATGTAGGTTGGTCAGTAGAAACAAAACTGTTGCTGACTCTGCCGGGCCGCTGTTAAACGTTAGCTATCGAGATCGGGCCGTAGTTTTCGATGCACGTTCTAGCAGACGGCTCAATCTCTCAAGCCACAGCCGGACAGTCCCTACTATACTAAGGATAAGTGTTGTTAAAAATAGTTGCTCTTTCCCGTCGTGTAGTTAATACACGTACTCCTTGCAACAACGACATTTACATGTACTAGTTTACGTACCCTGGGTCGACGCCCCGGAAGAAGAGAGCCGGTTTTAAGGGAAATCGCGGCTGGAAAAGATCTTCTTTCGGTTTCATTATTTGTGCCCCGCAAATAAAGTATCGAAGTAAGGGAGCCCCACCAATCCATTCGTAAAGTAATTAATGTCGAAATCTCCAGCGACATAGCGGGATCTTAGCTCTACCAGTGTTTCACTGAGATACTTTAACGGCTATAATGGCCGTGGACTAGATTACATCATACACCGGTTACAATACATATACTTATCGTTTTTTATGGGATATATCTCGAGCGCACTCGACAATATTCCATCAATAATTGGCAACTTTTCCTTGAATTATTTTGATAGATGGCCTAGGTCGAAATCAAACGAGTAGATGTAGAAGGCCAAGTAATGATGTGCCACTAATTAGTTATTGTGGCGGAAATCAATAGGAATGAGGGCCGTTCAGGATGATCTCTAATCTACACAACTTGAAGTCGATTCTATGTACATGTATCACGAGTCGCATTCTACAATAAAAATGCCACGGCTTTTCTCCTTCTAACGAAGGAATTAACTAGAGTTACATATACACTGTATTTTTGACTTCTTACAACAGCCGGCGGCGCTTATGGTGTTTTAGTTAGAGACCAGTAATTCCTACCACACAGGATAATAGAGGTGATCAAACGTATCCCGATAAGTTTACTCGATTTGCAGGCTTTCCCACCTAGTCCTGAGATCATGAGCGGTATTTTCGTGATATGAAAACCTCAGCAGCATACATATCAATATCTGTAGCGCTGGAGGTTCATCCCTGCTACACGTATCCGTAGTAGGATTATCATTAAGAGTTAGGGATTCCCTTGACATGTATGTTCCTGTTAAAGTAAAAGTTGCAGAGTAAACAAAACGGCGGCCAATAAAATTGATATCAACCCGTTACCCAAGCAACCATAAGGCTTAGCGTCGGGGATTTCATCCCGGACTGCTCGCTGTACAATTGTACGCCGTTGGCCCGACAGTTAAAGTATATGCACGTGTAAGTGCTCACTTCTGGCTAAGCGCCGCATGTCAAGTGCGAATCCATTCTCCCGGACCATATTCCAAACAATTCATTGAGTGTTTCACCAACTCCTTCCTACCCAGATCTTTCTCAACGTCTTCACCTGTCAGACGAGGATCTTCCCGCTCAAGATTTCAATTTTGGCCTCGGATATGACGGCTCGTTCGACCAGCACTTATCCACTATGAATTAAATTCTCAGGGTACAATGTGCCAATCTCGTGCTTCGTCCAAGTGGACATGGTTGCTATGGGTACTAATTGTATGTACAATCGTCAACGAAAGAGATAATCGAGCTAGTGTATCGATCAACTCATCATCATGAAGGGTATGCGGTATTTCTGGAATCCCACAAGCCTCACAGAGACAATGTAACTATAATCTTTAACTTCACTGTCAAGTGAAATGATGGACAACAGTTCTCAGATCATGGGCCTAAATGTGACGTAGGGAGCTACATGACGTCTCTGGAGACAGTTACGCCTCAAAGTACGATTGCACAATGGAAATTTATAACTGTATACCGTATCCGGTATTGAGGAGGGGATGCCTTGTGGATTTATTAGTAGTCGAAGAGTTATTAACCAAGTCTAGGGTAGCTGCGTCATGGGAGGCATCTCTACTATGCTGCTAGGGTAAGAAGGGCACAGTAGGGCAAAACCTCGCACACGGGTATACCCCTACTAGTGAGTATACTAGACAGGGGACAAAAGAATTTTGCCTGATATTTCAGGATACCCAGGTCATGATGTCACATCGAACATCAAAGCTACAATCCATCTCTAGCACTAATTTTGCGGCAACCAACATTACCGACTTCGAACTTGCACATAGGCCCTTCAGGCACTTGAGCGTGAGGAAGAGAGTGAGTCGGGTGAACTTGAAAAAAAGGAGTTTCAAGCGTCACCCAGCACTGAATGAGTCTACCACATCTTCTGAGATTAAAAGAAAGTGGAGAGAATGAGCAGAAACTCACATCGATTGGATCCTTGAGCAGTGGATTTCCATCCTTTGAATAGATGAAACTTGGGCAATCGAAGGCCATCATTCGAGACGCGGGATTACCAGAAATGTTAGGGTCTTACTGTTCAGCTTACAAGACCCCCAAGACTAAAAATTTCATCAAGGTAAGGAAAGAAGTTGAAATCGACTGTATTACTGAGAGAACCAGAGAGAAGATCTGCTGGATACTTTGGGCGTCCATCGCGGAATCCAAGAAATGTCCTTATCAGTTGTGGAAGAAATGTTGAGAGAATATCACCTCCTAGAGCTATTCTAAGAGGATAGTATCTCTTACGTGGCATGACTAAGTTGCGAACTGAGCTTTCTATCAAGCAGGATATCGTTTCTCCCCATGCCGCTACTAGAACGATGGAAGAGCTTGAGGAGCAGTCAATCACTCCTGTTGATTGGCCACTTTACTCGCCGTGACTTCAATCATATATAACACGCCTGGAAGATTATGAAGATAAGTTACATTTCAAGTGTCTAGATTTGGATGAGGGGAAGCAGCGGTCGTCGGATCAAATTTGTGCGATCGTGAAGGCGGCGTGGGATTCTGTGAGTACCCAATAACTCACAAATCTCATTGAAAGCATGCACGATAGATACCAGGCCGCAGTAAATACTGACGCAGGGCCAACCAAGTACCAGTGCCACAGATCAACTATGGAAAGCAATGGGCATTTATATGGGTGATGGTTTATTAATAATTTAAATATGGGAAATAAGTAAACTACGTGACAGGAGAACTAGTTATACACAGCTCAAGTTCCATCATGATCGTACAAGTCAACTATCCGTCAGTAACTTGTCCTAGAGGCTTTGCCACATATTGAGCAGCCCATGGCCTGTCATGTACTTCCTTGCTTAATTGTTTTGTACCGAGACCTTGGCTTAATTGTTTGAGTCATGTGGATCTCGGTTTCACAATTACTGTTTTCGCCCACGGTATTAATAAGGCAAGAGATGAATGAGTCGCCTGAGATAGCTATCGTAGGGTACAGAGACCCCATCGGCTCACAAGCCGTCATAACCAGTCTTTCGATTCTTTACGTCATTTCCATAGATTTTGTAGTTAGATAATCACGATGTTCGAAACAGGCTTGGTTCTATGAGCTCGCTTAAATGCGCGAAATCAACCGTATTCTAATCACTATTCCTTCACAATTACTGAGAGTGAGGAAGTATAGAATCGAAAGATTCGATTGGTTTGCGGGGGTTATGGCACAGTGAGTCCCGTAACGGCGCCAGCAGGAGGCGTGCCGTATGGTAGGGAGAGCTTGCGTGGCAAGCTTGTAATCGAACTGTGAGACCAGACCTGTAGGGAGAGCTTAGCGTAGTGGCCCCCAAAGCAGAGGCGAAGCCGAAGGTGCGTATAACCCTGTTAAGCCGTAGGAAAGGGAAGAGAAGCTGGCTGGCTGGCTGGCTGGCCTGGTTGAAATTGTTGAGCTTGATCGTCTATCATCTCACTTTCCTTGGAGTGTGTGTGTGTGTGTGTATTATTTATCGTCTGTTGTGGGCCAGGCCACCATCCCGTAGGGATATAAGACGTATGAAGGATATCTAGAATACATGACCCTCCAAGCTGCAGCAGTGCCCATCCGGTGCCCGACTTTTCCCAATACCTACGTTTGAGCCAGCTAGTTACATCGGGTCGAATGGGTAAGAACGTATTCACCATGACCCGAGGGCCACGGACCGAGGGAAAACCTAAAGGGAAACCCAGTGGGAAAAACCTCAGTAGGAAAACCTCTGCCATTCCTCCCGTACTCATTTTCGACGAGCAGCCGCAGTCATCTAAAATAAGCCGTGTAGGAGTCAAACCTACCGCTCCTAGAAAGCCCAACCAGCACCTCACCACTTGTTGTTGGAAATGTAGACACGTTGTGTTTCGGAACCTCTAGTTCTCCATTTCGTCTAGGTTCCCAACAAGATCTCGTATATCTTGCTTGGACTAGGAGTTATTATAACTTGGCGTTTCAGGTTATACTGGAAAGTGTTAGTAGCTGAGTGATGGAGGCGTTAGGGGCTATTTTGGGATCGCTTCGGCTAAATGGCACCACAGTCTTGTGGATTGTGGCTTTCATCATGTGGTAGCATTAAATGTATAAATAGTGCGCCACTTCCGTTCATTTAGCAAACTAAATCTGAACTTCCATTCTTTAAATTCTTCTCTTTTAATTTCTTCTCCGAATATCGCGACTCTTCGTCTCGCGATATTTTCAACACTTGTGCCAACAGCCTATTATAAGTGATGTTGCCATCACTTGTAAGAATAGTATGTGCGCTTCTTGGAATATCTTAAAGCTAGTTAAGCTTGGTATTTCACAGAAAGAGAAGTTGGGACAATTGGCGGCTGTAGAAGGGATAAGGGGGAGTTGTTAATTACTCCCACCCCAAACTAAAGCACTCTATATATACATGAAATTATTTCTAACAAAAGCAATCTGTGATTGTGAGCCAATACGGACTAGCGTATTACAAGTTCAACAATTGCCACTGCTCTGAATTCCACCAGAGCAATCCATGCTCAACAGGTTTGCATTCAGTGCAGATCTTATTCAATTAGTACAACTAATTTCAACATCACTTAGATGATTTTGATCAGTAGAGCCCTTCGCCCTACCTCTCTGAGACAGTCGGGGGAGTTCTTCGTTGAAAGGGTGCTGGGGATGGTGATGATGAAACGAAGCCGACCGAGACCCGCGTGAATGAATGGGGATCCTGAAGGGAAAGATTGCGACTCTTCTTGGCTATCCCAGATATGCGAACATACTGAGCGTTTACAGCCGGCACCGCGTGAAGGTGAAGAGTTCGACTTTGCCAGCCGGCTGAAATGCGTTCCTACGGCAGACATATACGGTTGAGGGTAGAAAGGGCTGTAAGGCGCCTGACTTCGAGTTATGTCTTCAAATGATGTTCGGTGTGAGTGCCCCCTATGTCATGTTGAAACATCGCTCCATGTACCGTACCAGGGTCATTCGTGTCATAGCCTAAAGGCTGCATACACAAAAATGATTTTTTTAAAAAAAAAAGTCAAATTCTCCAGAGTCTGATTTATTCCGGTTGTAGAAGACTGAGACTGAGACTGAGACCTAGATCTCTTTCAATACGATGGCTCAAGCACATCTTTGTCATAGAAATACGGCCATAAACAGTTGGCCATGAATGGTGAAAGTTGCTACATAGGCATAATAAAATTCAGCCGCTACTCCCATGAGTCCATTTGAATTATACTCTACAACTTTTAAACCTGGATGTGATGTTTTTGTTCCATTTAGTAAAGCCAAAATATCGCACTCAGATTACTGGACTACCACAACATGATAATATAGCAAAGATAAGGAGCAAAAGTTTATTCCCTACTGTTCTCTAGCTTGGATAGATACTTTAAAGACTTGATTACTTCCCCCGGGCTGCAAAGTTGCTCACCTGTCTTCATAATTTCTAGATAAAAAAAGCCCGGCCTGACACAAGCTTCAAGACACAGAGAACGACCATCAACGCCGCATTATACAGCTAAATTTAAGCTAGATTATTGAACTTGTAGCCGTCGTCCAAGTATATCAAGGAGATAAACACTTTAAAGAGTCTGCAGATTTCCCTCGAAGAAGAAAAAGTTTCGTCAAACGTGCTAAGTTTTCGATTCTTTCGACACAAAATCGCAAAGTTGCTAGCAAAAGTTTATCGACTAGAAATATATACGTCCAATTCATATGATACCTTTCATTAAAAATCATCTTATAGTTAAAAATATTAAATCGATCAATAATGCTTCTAGGAGAAGTTCCGCACGATCCAGAGTCACTCTCATCGAACTAACGAACTTGCCTTGCGTCATAGAAGCCATTTCAAGCTTAACTACGAGCTCAGTTTGTCGGAATACACGGTTGTGGATATGTCACTTCTGTTGTATCATAAAATTTATCTCGTTCTTCTTCTTCTATCCGGTAATCGAGGTTATATGTACAAGGGGAAAACCCCGATTACTCGCTTACGCCAGCGCTATGCCCAAATAGAAACCTTTCCCAGGTATATCACATGATATGCATGAATACATGTTTGGACACAGTTATATGATCAGCAGCTGTATTTTGCAGTGAAAGGATCCTTTGCCAAATAAACGAAAGATGGTATGGAGAACTAGGCGAATAAAGTTTCACGTGAGATCCTCTTGATTGATTGCTACAGCAAGGTAGGTGTCATTTTCTTCTACTGCATATACTGGTAGCTCCTTGAGGAATATATAATTTTACTTTTGGGACCCTTAATTTTTTGACCATTTTATAGAGTTTGACGGAATGAATATATTCTTCTCAGCAGAGAAAAAAAATGAGTGGTCGGATCATAATATCGATTCAAAGTATTATATTAGCTACTCCATACTCAAATAAGATTCCTTTAAATTTAATATTGGAAGAAAAAGCTTACAGAAACTTGAGTCACTGTGAGATTGACGTCTTCAAATACTCTTTACGAAGATTTGTGCCCTCTTTTATTAATACTGATAGAAATTTTTCAATATTTCGGACGATAAGAAAGACTTATTCATCAGACGATGATACTCTATATATTCAGTAGGTTATTTTCCATGCTTTACCCACAAAAACCTTACGTCAGGAAAAATAACTGGAGTGGAATACCCTTACCCTTAAGGATAAAAATCAAAGATCATTGGCACTATTGAATAACTAGTGAAATATTTCATAAGTTGAGACATATCATATCGTATAGACAAAAGGCTTCCAAAGCCTTAGCCACCGTACGATTTCATCTCATAAGTTACAGCAAGCACGGCATTCACAATATTCACAACATTAATACATTGAGCCAAAATATCAAACTGGGCCTTATTAAGGCACTCGTCACAATACAATTCGTCTTAATGATTGGTTAAAATCAAGCCTCTACTCTATTAACTAACCATGGAAGACTAAATAGCGACACATCATCGAGGACTTCAAAGGGTAAGTGCAGAAATATGAATTGATTTTCCGAGTCACCTGGACCTTTCCTCAGAAGCTCCAGACCTGATGCTTAACATTCCTATTTTTGACAGCTCATCTGGTTACGGCATGAGCCTCTCTCGTGCTACGGGTACCCCATCCTATTTCTCTTTCACATGTCAACACCAGAGAAAATAGGACAAAGTTATTTATTTTATCTTCCTCCCGCCAAAAAAATGTCACAATGGAATTTAAAGCTCTTCCCTATTAAAACATCCATTATTCTTGGATTACTCTTGCACCGAATTTTATTATTCAGTTCCTAAAGATCAATCTATCTACCTCACTCTATGGAAGATGTATCCATTACACCTCGTGAAAAAGAATATGTTTACTGTGAAAAGGTTGAAGAGAAATTATATGATGATCCCGTACTTTCAAATGAACCGAATGATCTTGCACAGACAAGTCAAGAACAGCATGAATCCACCTTTGAGGAGTCAAAAACTCAGCTAATAAATCAATTCACGCTCACTAGCCAAGAAATGGCCCAGAGCTCTCCAAAGATTAAAGGCGCCATCCAAATTCATGAATTGGGGGAAGATACATCATCTGTCCGTGATATTGGCTGGCACAAGTCAACTACAGAGATACCAGACCCATTAATTGGTGGTATTGCCAACCGAAAGTTGTTCAGTATGATTAGACGCTTTAATAAGGTAAGATTTGACGTCCAGAGTTATTCTTAGACGTCTAACTTACAATAGGATGTATTTTCCATTAAAACAGCTCCATCATTAAACGCAACTGGTCTAGATCTAAACGATGCCAAAAGTGATAAGTATGCATCTGATAAATTAAAGCTCAATTTAGAACGATTGTACTTGACTCTCATTTTAGGCCTAGCAAGTTTTGGGAAGCACATCTCAAGACTGAGGTCTTGGAAAGAGACGAGACGGACCACAGCTTTTTTCTCGGTATTTACGAATCACAAGTTAACCTGGATTTTTCTAACATTTTTTAACAGGCATATTATGTGGCGTGGATGCTAGATCTTCTTGTACCACTCTTTCTCGGGACTCTAGTCATTTTAGTTTCCTCAGAAGAGCTTCGAAATCTTCTCTTTCCACCCGCGCCTCGTGCCCTCGTTTCTCTTACAACTGGCGGCCTACAAAAGCCTAAAGCTGGGCAGCTAGGAACAGTTGATACTCTTACAGGCGCACCAGAAAAGGAGTATGGTGAAGCTGTCGGGGAAGAGGCAGCTGGTTTTGTCCAAAATTTACAACATCTCGTGTTAAGAGCTGTACGAGAGCACAAATATCCAGGGCAAATTGATCCCTTGAAAGGTTAGTCTCAAAATATAATTGATACCAACGATCAAAATTACTGAAGCGGGTGATAGGCCATTTCCAAGGACACAATACTCAACAGACTTCATTGCCAATGGAGGAAATAATCTGGACAAAAACAAACCCTGAAATTCTCAAATTTAAAATTCGGCAGATCTCACTACTATTAGGAGAATTTGTTGATAACTGGGAACGCGTCGCAAAGTTGGTTGTTCAATAGCAAAAGCTTCACGAGACTGATTTTTATAGTACAATTTCTCCAACTGTTCCATTTTCAGAGAAGTCTTTTATTCGAATTGATGTTGCTCTAATGCCCTTGTTTCTTATATCATTCTTCGTCACAAATGATCAAATGTTTAAACTAGTCAGCTTTGGACTAGGCTTTATATTTTTCGGTGATCCAATAATTACTCCAGCTCTGGCATGGTTGGATTGTCAATTTCCTGACTGGACTAGAATTTTACAGCCGAAGAAGTATGATTATCCTTCGATTCAAAGACTTCAATTTTGAAAAAGCTTTACTGATATTTGATATCTTTTAGTAATATTTTTCGGGGAGTACCCACCAATATTCAATCAACTCTCACTCTCCTTCGTATGGGAGAAGCTAACAACACTCCACTTCCACCAGTGCCCACTGCTAACGAAAATGATATAAACAAAACGCCCAACGTTAATTTAGATGATATTCCTTTGGGAAACACGCGTGCAGAGAAGGTTGAAGCCATGATAGCTTCAGGGACAAATAAAACTTCAACCAATGATACAGCTTGTCTGCCAAAAAACAAGATACACTCGAGGATTTCAAGTTTCTTTAAAAGGAATACCAGAGCCGTTATGGTATCAAAAATGGCCGTTGATAAAATACGCGCGACTACAGGGTCTGAAGACGCAAAAGATAACCTAGGTATTCTTCCCAAAGCTAAGGATCTGATATTTTCCGGGCCTTTAAAATTTAAAGCTCGTTATCAAGGTGTTAATGGCTGGTTATTTCTTACTAAGGTTATATATCCAACCTTGACATTCTCAACTCATGATCTACAAGCAGACGCAATTATTGATGCTAAGGTTGAAATAAATGTTGAAAAAATCTCAGAATTGAGACGATCTGCAGCGTTTACGAAAGAAATGGCAGAGCTAGTTGTAGGCTGGTCGAGTGGAAAAGAAAGGGAACTTCTTGGCGGATTGGAAATTGCCGTCTGTATTGACAATGACTGTGATAATGCCAACAATGATATAGGTAAGGTATTCAAGTTTACGTCGCTCCCTGAAAGAGACGAACTTTTTAATAGATTGGTGGCCATGGGCCACCAGCGTTGGGAAATTGTTTGACATATCACTTCTCAATGATTATCACTTAGCTTGCATTGAGTTTATGCTCAGTGCAAGAACGTAAGAGAAGGATCAACGAGTGTCATTTTTGAAAGATAGATCAATAGAATGCGGTATCATATTTAAATTGATCAAACTAAACTATTTAATGCACTGAAAGTTGGATGATGATAGTTGTCCTTGGTTTAAGCGTCGAATTTTTGCAAATAGGATTCAAAAATTTGTGTAATAGTGAAATCAAGTTTTGCGATCGAGTGTGGATGTGCAGGCTTGAAACGCTCTCAGCCGCTCCTTTCTCTTATAAACCAATAATTTTAGTAACAGTGTAAAAAATCACATCAACATTGCACATTCACAAGTGCTGAGAGCAGTGGAATCAGTTACCCGTATCAACCATGACATATAAGTCTTTGCATCACAAGGGTGAGTGACTTACGATACTTTGGGCTCAAAGTTTCGCTGGGCCAAGAATCGTCTTTGATGTGTTCGTTTGACAGAGTCTTTGGCCCAGCAAGGTGCGTAGTAGAAGAACATGCAGCTTATCGCCAGCTCTCATCCTCGTACGGGGGGCGGATGTCAAGATTTAAGACAAGACGACGCGTCAGACATCAGTACTGGTCGTCTGCCGACTGTGTAGCCCCGAGAGCGCTGCGTCATCTCGTGGTTTACAGGTCGGGTCGGGATAGATGGCTCTACGCACGAATTGGGAGTCGGAGTGCGCCTGCCAACGGCGGCGACGAGGGATCGACGGTTCGGGCGTCATAGTGTCGTCGGTGTGGTGGAGTGCGGTATGGGAGACGGGAGGTTTGGGTGTTGGGGCCAAGGGAGTTCAGGTATCACGCCGGGCACGGTGACGCTTGATGTTTGAATCACATACCTTAGGTCGTCGGCCTCCTCGGTCAGGTTGAGAAGGGTTGGGAGAGGAAGGTCTCGACACGAGTGTGTAAGGGTCTGCGGCACCTCTATCTGATGGAGCCCTATCGGCCGGGTCGGGGAACGTCCCTCGATTCGGGTGGACGTGAGTTATCCTGTCTTCTGGTCGGGTGGGGTGGGGTGGGGTGGGGTGTTCTTTGCCATGGGTTGGAGTCAGTCGTGTGAGCTGTGCTGCAGCAAAAGATCACAGAAATCATCACATGACCGGCTCGAATCAGTATTTGACCCACGGGAAATGACCACCCTCTCTTGATGAGGCGGATGTGAACCCTTGAATCGTCTTACGACCTCATGCTTTGTCGATTGCTGCTTGACAGCGCCAGATTTCAGATCAAAGAACTCGATGAATTTTGTATTCGGTTCCCCACAACTTCGGTGGGATTCTGGTCAGGAGGCAGGGAGGTTTCTTGGATTAAGCATCTTTCCACATGTAGTAGATGACTACGCATTTTTTTTTCTTCATCGACGGAATGTCATGTCGCCCATAAATTTGGTTGCCATCATTGTGGAGCCGACGGGACGAACAATCCTATGTCTGAGGCATAGGCGGTAGGCGCACAGTAGAGTAGACAGATGGCTCGTCTAGTTTAAGTATTCATTACTGGCGAACCGACGGTGACGTATTAAATGTTCCATGAGATCTAGAGACCGCATTAAATTCTTTCTTGAAGCTGACAAGGCACAATGCTTGCTTGCCCGCAACAGAAACCTGATTGATATTCCTTGATTGTCGCAGGATTCCTTCTCGGATCTATCGACATGTTGATGAGGTCTTTGCGAGAGATGATTTATTCCACCAAGCAATTACCATCAAAGGCGCATGCATGTACCGGTACATGTAGTAGATCAAACTTTCCCGCGCTTCACAGAATCGGAGCCAGGTTTTCTTTTGTCTTGCGTACGTCACCACTCATGAGGTATAGAGGTGGCCGGGGTGGTCGCTTGTCTCAAATAGCTTGCGGAGTCGGGAATGCCGAGTGACCGGGCCGGCGGCGTTGATCGAAGCGAGCTTCCGGTCAGTGGGCAACAAACGCCTCGTATGACGCCGCCGTCAAGGCCCGTCAACCACATCCCTTCGAAGCTTGCGGCCATGACGGAAAACTTTGTGCCATCCGCTCAGCACAAAAATTTACGCGCCTGCATGGTGTGTTCTATCGTCATGACACAGAATGTATGCCCTGATCTCCCGAGTTGAGCTGCCTGGTCTCGCCACATTATCTGCGTGGTGCGAGCTAATAAGTCTGAGTAGAGATTTCTCAGAGAGGGATGTCCGAACTGTGAAGAGTTTCTCCTGCTCGCGGGCAACATGGACGCGATTGTCGACTGTACATCACAGGTATTTGAGGGCTTAATTGCCTTAGCGGATCCGAGTAAGAGCTGGGTAGCGAAGTGGCAAAGGCTGGACGGATATGTCAAAGGTGTTTATGCCATTAAAGTCAGCGGCCAATTACCAGATGAAGTAGTGGCCGTTATGGAGGATGAAGCCAAGCTGAAATATATTCCGTGAGTACGCCCAAAACAATGCATTGGACGATCTTTGTTTACAGGTCATTTAGGAGGGATGGAACAGCGACCGAAGCTGATTGAAGCATGAAAACATATATCTACTCTACTTGTAACACTAGAGGCTGGCTAGCACGATTGATCATGGGCATAGTGCGAGGAGTTATGGGAGTTCAAGGTCTAAATTTTAATTTTGTATCATGATTTCCATCAACGGACGTATAGCCCATTCCTGCAACGCCAAAAACGCCTTTCACCTTTAAAACTTCAACCAACTCCCCCCCCCCAAAACATAGAATATATTAACTTGTCTACAATCTCTGTTTCTTGTGCTGTGGACCACCAGATCCTAGTCTTCTTTTGTTTTTCTGTCCCATTTCCTCTCGCATTATCCGTTCTGCCTCGCTCATTATTTTAGGTTGTTCTATCACACCTGTTTTCTTTCCACCTAGGACATTCTTTTTCGCTGCAGCGAACACATTCAAAGGTTTACTAGATGAGCCCATGTTTACTGAAACTTTATGTGGCACCGCAATTAAGCCCGACGAGGTTTTTGGGGGAGCTTTGGGAATGTTATCATTTTTAGGTTCCAAGGATCCAATAGGTTTATTGGGTGTAGTATCAGTCCCTTTGGGCGGAGTATGATGATCAGTGCTGGATGATGACTGTATTTTTGTGAAACTCAGTTTAATCTTCTCTCCTTCCTCCCTCTTCAAAGTCCTTTCAGTTTCATCAAGCTCTTCCTCTCGCTCACCAGCATCTTTTTGTGCTCTTTTGACCTGCTCAAGGATTAACATCTTTTCCCTCTCTTCATCACCCCTATCCTGTCTCTCTTTCTTGCGTATTGCATCTTGCCGCCTCAGATTTTCGGGAGAATTATCAATCCATGAAATGTGTAACCCTTTTTCATTTTCTTCTACCCGGCATAACCCCTCTCTACCGAGATGTTTGGCATATTCAGTTAACGAAGGCCACTTGGTCGCATTCATGTGGATATGCTCTTTATTATGAATATACTCTTGATAAAAGTGGTTCATGTGTACCTTTTTCTCACCATGAGATGTCCGTAAAAGCTGTAGGAAGTCACGCTGAAACTGGTTACTGTAATCATTTATAAATCTCTTCGGATCTTCTCCAACTATAAGCATCTGCCGGACGTGCGACTCTGATTGTGTGTGCATCTTAAAGCCATTCTCGTCGCGCATTTGACGTTCGCAAACCTGTACAGCGGTTAGTTATTGTGCAACGTTTCGGCACATGGCTCACCTGGCAATACCATCTCAATCGCTGAAGACCTTTGGATTTGAGTTTGTTGTTCAAGTACTTTGTCGTTCCTACAGCTGCTCGGGGCATTTTGAGAGTAAAATGGAAGTAAAGTTTGCGACGACGGTGGTGATCAGACGTAAAAAATTAGAAAACTCTAGTTTATTCCTAAAATCCAGCGAAGTTATGAGTAAAATTTGAGCTGTGGCTAGGTCATGTCTTGATAGCTGGATTCTTAGATGGGTAATCAATGTAATTATGATTATGTATGGTGTCGGAACATGAAAATCAACAACTTTGGGCTCCAGAACCACCAAGTTTTTAAACCCGAATGAATTTCAGCAGCACACTCAAAAATTAAAATTCTTTTAATTACTCGAAAGATGAGTACATAAGTAATGATTTTATGAATCGAATTTTATCTGAAAGGCGCTGGTTGTGAAGTTATTTGCGCTTAAAATTCTGATAATTTGTATGGGAGCTCAAGACTGAAATACGCACGAGCCACCTGCACCTCACCTAATCGGCCAATTAAAATCGATACACTGACCTGCAGTTGCCCAAAAAAGTCATGTGATTCCGAATCGACCGCCTGTAGTTGTATATAGCGATATATGTGTACGTGTAGTACGATATTCTATGGGGCTGATCCTTAAAAAATGCATATGTCGATATATTCGTTTAAAAGGTGGGCTGTGTACGGACGAATACTGACATAATATATGAAGCAAATTGTTGATTTTCGAGTTCCGACACCATCTAACGATACGTTAGATGTATAAAACCTGTATAGTTAATGGACACTACGTGTAACTTTACACGCGCTGTAACCGTACCGACAGGGTCGGATGGTGCAGTGGTACACTGTCCTGGCCATTCTCCCATGTAGACTCTGGGCAGCTTGAACACATGCCACACTCGAGACAGGAGAAAGCTGGTTCGAATCCAGTAAGACCTGTTAACCACACTTACTCGCGTTGGTGTTTTTCTCACAACTTGATGAAAGCACATTCACATAACCACAGGTTTTTCCCGCTTTTCCCTGTGGTGGGTATTCACGGCAGAGGTTACATGTCGCAAGACGTTATCCTCGTAGTGGTATCTGCAAATGAAATCTGAGTATGAGTGTTCCAAAACGTCAAAATAAGTCATTCTCTGAGAAACACACCTCCCGTAATCATTCGTGTCATAGCTTCAGGCTGCATACACAAGAATGATTTGAAAAAAAAAAGAATATGAACAGAGCCGAATCTGGAAGAAACGAATGGAAAAAGATACTTTGCAAGAAATGAAACTTGGCACAGAAAATTATGTAATAGTTTTGGGATGCCCTGTTTTAGGGACTTCATCGTGCCTTCACCGCCTGCTGTTTAAGGCTGACAAACCCTCTGCACGCCAACCCCTGTCTATTAAGCGAAAACTTCACTTACCCTTGACCACCTGTATGAATGCGACACATAGATTATTATGTAAGCAGACTGAGTAGCGACTGAGTACAGCCCTAAAAAGCTACCTCGAGACCCCTGCAGCCCCTTACATGTGCTACAGAGCAGCGTCACAGGGATATTGAAATCATTCGGCAGTAAATTCGTGTACACCATTACGAACATACTACACGTATATATGCACACGAGTTTGTCACCGAATAATTTTCCATCCCCCTGTGACTCGGAACCCTAATGTCATAATAATTTCTGAGACCTGAGCGTAGATCGTACTATAATCGTTTAGCGCGAAAGTTCCTGCCATAAGATCAGCCAGCAGATTAACATTCTTACCCGAGTTTTCTAAATATAGCATGATTCCGCATGACTTGGTTCGGCTTCTGATCAACATCATAATCGAGACATTAAGTCTATCTACGTGTTTGAAGTTCTGCAACTTTGAGCAGTCGAAAGAATCGCCATCTAGAAAGTGGTGACACCCGCGTGAAAGTATCGCTTTGGATTCACTCGTGCCAGAGGATAGATAAATGCGCAAGCGACGCACGCCCGTGACGAGAATACTCCGTCATCTCGGCGGTGCCTCGCAAAAACTGATGGCTTTGCTTTTGGCACACGACCTCGTCAGAAATAGAAAATCGGTAGCAGGAGCATCTGAAACAAGATTTTGCGCTCCTGTCGTGATAGTCTGCGTCTCGTCAGCAATCAGCACGCCATCCCCGCAAGCCCTTGAGCACGCGTCGTTTGGATGCTGAATGTCATGAGCAATGCCCACTATGGTTGGATCGGCGTGGGCCGTTCTTCGTTGACTACTCCTGTCATAGGTATAGCGACCCCATAAGTCAGGGACCAGAGAAGCGGCATCTCAAATTTCATGCTTCACAAGTGTCTTTTTCAAAAAGTGCTTCGAGGGCCACGGGCGGCTCGCTTTTGAAACGAGATCAAGATCGAAATGATTTGAAATAGTCACATCTAGATCAGATAGATGTGATAGCCGAGTTTGATTTTTCAACATGATGCTCAGGCATCAATGTCTCACTCATCTCTTCCTTGAAGAGGGGATCATGCCGCCCATCGAGCTATAGAAGAGAAGATGGATATACAGTCCAAATTTTTTGACCATTGATCGAGAGCGTTACACTCTAGGCCTGCTGTAACAAGATCGAAACTGTCAGCATTCGCCATGGGCATGTCGGGATGCGTAGACTCCAAGACAATATTCGTCCGGCGGAAAAAGGAATGAGAGGGGGAAATCCCTCGGTGGTGCGATACGAAGTTTTATAAAGCAGGATTTTACGATTCTGTGAGCGTTGTTGCAATTCTGGTGGAACCTGGAGCCTCCCGAATTGAATAAGATCGAAGTTTGCAAATTATGCCACACTTTTTGGCCCATCGATAATAATGTTTATGTGTAGCGCATCTGTGGGGATGCATTTTATGGTTCAGGACGAGATAAAGGTTATTATCATATTCGACATATTTTCATAAGCCTATTCTCATACTAGCTATTTAAATATTTTAAATGGCTCAGCCTATACCAGACAAATTTCAACAGCTAGAACAGATATTGTACTGACGCTACGAATTATCCTTGATATCGTCATCTAGCATCTAACATCCGTCAGACTGGCCAACCATGTCGGGGTTGAGACGATTAAATGGCGATCCAGCCACGAACGTCCCAAGTTTGGATCTCAAATAGGTACCCGTCATCAACTTGATGCGCTTTTGCTGCCTCCGCATAAATCAAGCGCGGGTAGTTTGCACCCCCTTTAACAAACATTTACGTCCAAGCGCCCCGGCACACGCCCGAAGAGATAACTCGCCGACGTGACGCGGCAGAGGGATTGGCCATTTGAAATACTGCATTTAAATGATCCTCGATGCATTGGCTGCACTCGGGGTAGCATCGATGTCGGGCTGCGCTGCTAGACGTTGCACGCAATCCTCAAGTGTACGGGGCACTCAAACGATCTACACGTCAACTCCTCAGCCTCGAATGCTAGTACCCGCGCGAAGGCTGCTTGAACCACTGCAGCTCCGAGCTGCCAGCTTTTCCACAACGTTTTCGGGCACCAAGAAAGCAGCGATCACACCCGCATGCTTCAGAAATCCTGGCGCTGCGACGAAATTGCAGGGCTAAAGTATGTGCTTTCGGCGAGTCCAGATGCGTCGACGTTGACGTTTCACTCGGCGCGTACCGGCGTCATCCGCGTCACTTTCTTCCAAGGATCTGCCGTCGGGCAAGATGGGGCAGCCGGCAGAACGGAGCCGGATCAATTCGTTCCTCGTGATCTGTCCCACCAGATGGTCGCACGATCTTTCTCTAGCGCCCTAGTGTATGCTATGGATTGACCAAAGTGCGGACGCTCTTATCGTTAGATGGGGGTCCGAAGAGGCACTGGATATGCCGGGAAAAGACGTCTCGTGGAGGGTGTTTAGAAGCTTGGTTCTTCCGTCCGTCAACAGTGCTTCGTTCACGGTCATCAGTCGGCTGGCTTATCGATAGTCGCGCGTACCCTCACCGAAGCTCAGTGGCGACGGGTGTGACCGAAGTTTGGGAAAATCTTCGGGGCGGTACGACGGGGAGCTATGAAAGACACTACTTGGCTCGCTAGCTTGCTATCGCCATCATGTTTCTCACTGGCACCAAGGCAGCAGCATGCGTTGTCAACGCATCTCGCAAAAATTTCGCGCATGACCTCGATCTTACGTCGATGTAAGCTGGATACCTCCAAAAATTAAAATATCCACCCACCCAACCAACCAACGGACCCGTTCTCCGGCTCGTTCGTTCTCCGGCTCGGCTGGCAGCAAGCAACGTCCATCCAGGTACGAGATCCCGGCGTTCAGCGTGTCCGTAGCGGGAGTCCATCCCCCATCCGAACACAGCACGACCGCACCGCAAGCCGTCACGCGAGACGCATCACGTGCCAGCGCGGGCTCATCGCGTCGTCGCGACGGAAAGACATGTAACGCAGATAAACGACCCATCGTCCGTCTCAACGACATGCTGCAACGTCACGTTCGCTCCGCAGCCTTCTTCACCACACTAACTGCCACGACAAGAACGTCGGCCATCGCAACCCACCCCATCCAACGCGAGCTCCCGCAACGCCGTCGGCCCGGTCGTCGTAGATCACCTACCCACCCGGCCGTTGTCGTCGCGTTCCGGATCCCCCGTTGCTCAGACCCGATTCCGACGAGAATCACAGAGGCAGGTGGATCGAGGCTGGTTTCTACCCAGTTCCCCTTGACACACGCGCCGAGGCCTCATCTTCTAGGGTTCCCTTCGTCTGAGCGCTTTCTAGTCCGCACCGAGTGGTGCAACAGTGTAGATAGATTAGAGATTGTGAGTTCTCCAGTAGATGTAGCATTTCTCTGGTAAAGTTGGTATAGTCCATGGATACCAGGAACATGCATCAAGTTCGGTTGAACCAAACGATACACATCTCTAAAACATAAACTAAATGTATCTAGTGACGATAGACGTCTTAAGCAATGAAGACTTATTAATTATTGAACCGAGGTGATAATACAAATGAAAAATGGATGGTATCATGACTCCTCATTACAAAAAAGCGCTCAAGAATATTCCTATCCTACCGAAATCCTGGCTGACCTAAAGTTTAACCCCTCCCCAAAACTCCGTGCCAAACTCCTGAGCAACCCAAGTTCATCAACATGCGTAAAAACGTGGCATACCGAGACCACGAGAATAATCCGAAAATCAAAATGTTTCCATGTTTGTGATCAGGCTTCACAAAGAAGACACGATCAGGTCAAAATTTGCCGTATGACGTTTCCAAAGACCAAAAATTAGCTTCGTTGAAAACGAGATATTTCAAAGTTATTAGCTCGTAGTTCCGAGATTTATCCCGAAGCGAAGGGATGAAGCCTGCGGGCTCCAGAACTCTGCTAGAATCGTGTGGTATAGCTCCTCCCCAAGCTTGGTCTTACATTGCTTGGAGAATTCTCACAAAGACGTCCTGTCAGACATTTTGTACTTGTGCCTATTTTTTGGAAGCCTTGTAAAATATCCCAACTTTCTTCTTTATCTTCAGAAAAAATATCATTGTTTTTGTCATCATTTTGTAGCGAGTTGAATATTTTGATAGCAGGTGCATGAGATTTATGTTTATCGTACTTGGTTGGAGAATCAGGAAAGTGGTGTAGATTTTGATAAGGAGAGACGTCGAGGCTTTTTGTTGGAGATTCTGAGATGGAAGGGCTGAGACCAAGAGAAAATTTAACTGGAGGTGTGGATGCCAATGATTTTCCAAAAGCCATATGAGAAGTGTCGCTAAGATTACAACGATCTTGACTTGAGCGTTTTGCAATTTTCCGTTCAGGGGATCCAGTCTCTGGAATTCCAATATTACTTGGGTTATCATTAAAGACGTCAAAATCCGCATTAATATCGAGAGCAGTACTAAACATATAGCTGGATTCGTCCAGGTTTGAGGCAGGACTCCATGGGAAACTTTCCTCCAAGGTAGTCATACCCCGAAGAGGAGACCCTACCATTTCACGAACACGATCACGGTGAAGTCGCAAGTTTGTATTCGGTGATGCTGAGGGAGGTGCACGTGCTGGTGCGTGAAGCTTAATCGCTGGAGTAAGAGGAGGCAACAGCTGTGGTACATCTAATTTAAGATCTCGACGTGTTGGAGAGGAAGCCTGTTGAGAATAAATTTGACGTTGCTTGGTGGGACTATCGCATGAGGAGCCTCGAAGACGAGCAATCTCTTGTTCCGCACGACCGTGCTTGATTTTCGTTAAATCTGTATCACAGTGAAATGATCTAGAAGAAACACCCCGCATTACAGATGAGTCAAGAGAGGAGTAGTAACCACTATCATCCATTGAAGCCAGTTTGCGCTTGTGCGTTCGATCTTGGGAAGGAGACTGGATATGAGGCATTGAAGGGGGGGTATCTTTGAAGGTTTGGCATTGTATTGGAGGCGAAGAGCGCATCGTCGCCGAAGGTGGCGAGGAGTGAAGTATGGGTGAATACGGTTCTAATTCGAGGCTATCCTCTTCGATTTGGGGATCTATGGAATCAGAATTTGGTATTGTTGCATCTGAAGATATTTGATCAAGACCTGAATTTTGATCATTTTGAAACCTTCCAGAGCCGGAGGACTGCGGCAAATTCAAAATAGGTTCTATGTTAAGTGGAAGCTGTTGTTCTTCGCATGTCGACTGTGATTCGGCCGCTAAAGGTACAGGAGTATGCTCGTGGTATTCAGTGGTCTTCCGAGATGGTGGCCGCTCCTTGATGAACTGGAATTCCATTCCTGGCTTGATCACCCAATAATTCCCCTTGCCAGGATCGTCTTTAGGTCTTTCTTGCTTAAGAAAAGCCTTGTTCAGACTCAAATTATGCCTTATACTATTTTGCCAGCCGGCATCCGTAGCACTGTAAAATTTGAAAGAGTCTGAAATCCACTTGTAAATCTGCGCAAGGGTCAATCGTCGAGATGGAGCACGAAGTATAGACATCCCTATTAATTGTGCATAACTGTGCGGGGGCTTGGAGCCGTCGTCATGTAGGGGGGGGAAAGAGTCCGGAGCCGGGAGCTCATAGTTTTCATTTGAGTTGAGACGAGAATTTTGATTCTTCAGTTTTTTGCATATCTTCCTCTCGTGGATGGGCGCAGCTTCTAAGAGGCGTTTTCGGGAGGGAGTTGGATCGGGATATAATCCTTCTAGAGAAAAGTTGGTACAGGTAATTACTTTATGGTGATACAATGATGCTAATGGTTCATTCTGGTGAAGAGAAGGCGTTTCTGAGTGATGATAGACTATATTTTCACCAGATGCATTGATTGGAAAAGTTGTGAACAGGGCTTTGTGAGGTTTCAGCTTGGAAATTGCAGGTTGTTTCTTCGTCATTGAATCGGTATTATATGAACGATTTCCCGGTGGTGGCATAGATACCATGTTCAATTTATTACTGAAAGGTATTCTGGACGGTGATATGGAAGACTGGCACGCAGCTTTCTGGGGTGATTTTTTACACGATACAGCTGTTTGCGGAGGACTGAATGTAATTTTGGCTCTCGTGGACGATAATTCATTCATGGGGTGAAAAGGAGATGGATTTCGAAGAGCAGTCGGATCCTGAGTTTTTAAGTTTGGGGACTGAGAATCTTCATTTGGATCCTGGTAAATTTGGAGTGATACTCGGGAGCGATTTGTTGACGACATCGAGAACTTTTAGAAGAACTGTTCACATTAAATGAGAATTGCACATGTAGAAAGATAGGGAAAGAGTGTGATAGTGGTGGTGAAAGTGCAAGTGGTGATATATCTAAGGAGATGACGAACTTTTTTGGCCTTGTGATCTGATGTAAGAAAAAAATAAGTGGGGCGAATACAAATTCAAGAATTTCGACGTTTGGGAAAAGGTTCATTATAGAGCAAAGTCGAGTCGAGTCGAGTCGTAGTAGATGTAGTTGAGGTGGTAGTAGTAGCAGTTGTGGTAGTGGTAATGACAGTGAAATTAGGCCATGGAGTTGGTAGTTAAAGGAGAGTTACGCTAGGTAGTGTTGCTAATAAGTGGGTCACTTACTATACTACGCTGGCTAGGGGGGCGGCGAGGGAAGAGGAAAGGAATGTAGAGGGAAATTGCAGTCAGATTCCACAAATTAGACGAAGAACAAGGGGGTGATAATAGGGCTGGCTGGCTGGCTGGCTGGCTGGCTCCATAAAAAAGAGAAATGATAAAGAAGTTCAAAAAGTATGATGAATGATGAATAGATGAATGATTGATTGAATGATTGAATGAATGAAAATGCAAGGGAAAATTTTATTTTAAATTTCATGAAACAACACCTGATGATCATAGTACGATCCTCCATCGCCCGCCCGTCTCTGAATGTGCAAATGTTTGTCATAGTCTTGTCCACACAAACTCATTAATTTTCCTACACCAGCAAACAATATTTTTGCCCGTCGTTTCACAATTTTGTCCCAGGCCCAGGATACGACGAACAAAGGAACCCCCACTAAATTATTCTAGAAGCTGAAAATTCGAATAAGTCAAAATCTAGTAGAAGGATTTGGTAGTCGCAAAAGAAAAGAAAATCGACACTTTTTACTTCGTTGATTATTGGTGAACGAAAAAAACTTGGTCAAAGGGCGGAAAATTTCTCCTCTGAGCCAATCCAAAGCTTATGTTTGTCTGGAGAGGCGGCATCATGAACAAATACGTTGGTCCTGGTGTCTGCAGCTCGCCAAATTATTTGGTTCTGTTGAACTCTAAAAGCCGCCCGCTCGCCAGATGAAGCTAGAACAATTACGAGTCTATTGCAGCATTATCATCTATGTAAAACATCACAATGGGTCAGATAGACCGACCGACCGGCCGACCAAATAACTGACAACGATGTCTCAATTCTATTTCGAGATTTTCCTCCCTTCGTCCGAGACTGATGAGTACAGACAATCCATCTCGTATTTTTCGAGAGTTTTTCCAACGATTTTGTGGCAGAGTGTGTTCAAACATCGACTCGACCTGATTGACTGACTGACTGACTGACTGACCATTTGATTAAATCTCATACGTATAATAAATCATATTACAAGGTCCCTAGTGAGTACCATGGAATTTCCTGGGCCGAAATCTACACAATGAGATTTGAAGGATAGTAAAATGAGAACTTTGATGACGAGGCAAGGGAGAAGGACAGGGAAGAAGAGAAGGGAAAAAGGATGTACAAACTTCTACTATCTATGGTACCGGAGTAGCCCGAGGGAAAGTGCTCAGCTGGATGAGAACATGAAGGTGACTCGCTACAGGTCATTAACTGCCTGACGAGAGCAGAATAATACGCGACTCTTGCTCCTCACGATGGACATGTAGTAGGAGCAAGAGTAAGCGTACACGTATTCGGGACCTCAGCACGCCTTACATATAAGTACCGGGACCAAAATATCAGCGACCTCTTGGCTGATGTGCGGGCCGAATGCACGTCGCCGAACTGATATTCTCGGCTCGGCTCGGCTCGGCTGGCCTTCCAACCAACCCCGACGACGGATGCACGGAAATCCCGGCCGTAGGGAGGGAGGGAGGTCGTCAAGTCAGGGAACGACGGCACGCTGCAGCTGCAGGTTGCGATCGGCGAAATCTGAATCGCGTCGTCGCATGTGATCTCTCACTCTCCCCCACCGCGGTCGGTCGGTCGTCTTCCTCAGAGGAGGTCCAGAAACCGCGCGCATGAATCACAATTACAGGCCTAGTCTCGGCTCCAATCTCGCGGCCGGATACCTGCAACATTAGTCGTCGACACCCACTACCATCTGACCTCATCAAGTGAGAAATCCCCGCGCTCAGTCTGATGATTAAAATCCTCTTCATGCCTCATATGACCCTTGCTCTCTCCTCTCACCTACCCCTTCCCGTCCCGCCCACCGATTGTCCCAACGACAACATCACGGCGGGGGCGAAATTTCAGGCCTGGACACCCGAGAATGGCAATCACAGTGTGTAAAGTCAAGTAGATTTAATTCCTCGAGAAAGATGATTGTGTAATGCTAGACTAGGACGCAACTGACTGTTTATCTTACCTGCCTGCGTACGAATATATCTTAGCCGCTGCCCTGCCAAGGAGAACCGACTGAAACCGACTACCCGACCGAGCGATATCTGAGCGAACGCGACAGCCCACCTGCCCACGAATGACATGTACCTATCTATCTATCTGCCTGCCTGTCTCTTCGGCTCTCACTCGATCCCCGATATGCCGGCACATGCAATAAGATGCGTTGCGTCGCTGTGTCTGGCCTTTCTATTCGGAGCACGATTCATCTACCCGGGAAATTGTCGTTGACTCACATATATCTCCGCTCAATTTGCGATTCGCCTCCTTGCAACCCAAAAATCGTGCCCGTCCGTACCGTTCATTTCACCGCTTCCGGTTTCTCGCTGGCTGTCGGTTCGTGTCTATCCGGCTAACACCCGAAATTATTGTCCACAGTATGAATGATGATTAGGACAGAGTGAGACAACCAATGATCACTTTCCTCAGGACTTTTGCGAATGAGCTGATTGCCTTGACTGGCGAGCCTCTTGAGGTGATCGGTCGCAATGCAACTACAGTATCAAAGCAAAGATAAAATTCTTCGATCCAGGGATGATTCAAAGAGGAAATCAATGCCTCAGAACCAGGCTGTCCTGCCGAAAACAGCGCCGCGAAGACTGGTCAACTCAGTGCTTTATCCGACGCTCTGCTCCTAGATTTATAAATACTGTCACGTCACGTCACGTCCAGCTCCTAGTCTATGCCACGGAAATGGTTAGAATAGTCATTGTAGCTGCAGCCACCGAACCCGTCCATGAGAAAGCTCTGGGCCTGGCGCCTGAAAAATACATCATTCCGGGGAAATTGCATGTTATGTTCGAATTTCTTCCCTGATCATCTGTCCACCCAACCGGCATTTGACTGTAGCTGGTGTTAAATCCGATTTGCCCCACACGAGGACAATTGAACCCCAAGACAGCAGGACAGCTTGCGACGAGAGAGTGGCACAGCTCTTGACAGGGCAACACTTCTTTATATGGACCCGGGCTAACAAAGAGATCGATATTTGTGTTTCGCGAATACTTCTCCGCGGTTGAAGCCGACGGAAAGCCAAGGTCTGCTGAGGGCACGACGCTACCGTTGGGAAAGGCTTGCTCAATGGCTCGAGGCTGGAGCCAGGGCATATCTGCTGCTATGTCGGTGCAGCGTGGGATGTTTACTGCGCAAAGCCACGCCTTGTACGCTTGCGCGCAGTCATCACACGTTCGGACCAGAGAATACTGGGACGATGGTGTCGTTTCACAGGGAATCTGGGCAAGAACCTTTTCAAAATTTTCGTAGATCGCCCTCGATCCATTATCGTAGAACGCTGCTAAAGAGGATAGCTCGGGAAACTTGTTCGGATTCCATGGTACGCTGTACGCAACTTGATCGCAGAAGGACAGATTATAAATAACCTTGCAATTTTCATCTAGCTGACATAAGTAATCAGGCGGAGAAATGTGCTCCAAGGTACATACCGGCAAGTGTACTAAATCTTATCGGAGTAAATACCCTGCCACCACCAGCAACTACTGCCTGGCTGACAGTATCAGTCGGATTTCCATTTATTGCTAGGACTACTGTGTATGTTTGATGGCGATTCAATCCGTCTATGAAAAATTGCTGTCGAGGTAAATTTGAGTGCCCATATCTAGTGATTCCTGTAACCACATTTCTTATCTTATCCTTCACCTTACTCTGCGCACCTGTAGAACTTACATGGTTCTTTAAGCCGCAGAATGAATTGTGTATGCCGGTCTGGAGTAGATCTGGCGTCTCAATGACGAATATCGTGAACGGTGGTGGCGCACTCATCCACTCGTCTAAAACCGTTTCGTTAGTTGCATCCATCATAAATGGATCCGTGTACAAAAGTGCCGAGCTACTATCACGATCCGCGACGAAAAGGCTCGAATTCGAGCCCTCTTCACTACTATGATATGGCGCATCGATGGAAGCTGCAACCTGTGCATGGTATGCCCCGGCGTATGTACTCTCATTCCTGGCGTAGACCCCAATGTAGACGTCGTCAGTCGTCGTGAGCGTGAGAAGTGCGTATCCTCCACGGAGCTCCACCATCTCCTGCAAGTTCTCGTTCTGTGATGGCCCCGGAAACATGTTATCAGGCGACTGCGACACGAACAGCTGCAACTGCGGGACTGCCGTGTTTGACGCCATCGGCTGTGGCTGCTGGCACGTCGTTACCGTCACATAGACATGTCGCAGCGGCGTGCGCCCATCATGCGCGTCGGCAGCAGCACCGGCGCGTCCGGCGGCGTCGCGAGCTGCGCCGCGCTGGCCATCGGCACCGAAGAAATTGATCTGCGACGGCTGCATCGGCGGGATGGGCAATGTAGCAGCGCCCTCGATCCCGCGCACCGTCTCCGTGAAGATGAACGAGATGAGCTGGCCCTTTGCGACGTCGATGGGGATCATGGCATTGTTACTCAGCGCGATGATCCCAGGGGCTTGTCGCTCGCTGAGGTCTCCGTCTCGACCCGTCAACTCGGCCTCGTGGCGAACCTGCCCCAGCTCGATACCGCCGACGGCTATGGCTACTTCCGAGCCAGTGGTTCCATGATGGTCCTCTGTAAATCTTTTTAACGGAACATCGGCCGCATACGCAAAGATCGGAGTCGATGAGAAGTAATAGAGTAACAACAGAGTTATTGATGCTAGAATTGAGGCTACGAGGCGAGATTGTAATGGACTGAGTTTGGGGAGAAGCATGGTTAGACGCCCGATTCTGTAGGATCATAAAACCACAAGATTTTCCCGGGGCATTGAGTCGATAAGATATTCTCCTCAAAAATATTTTTTGATGATGTACACGGGTTACTCGTGCTGTAATTTAGTTCCAAGATGTCGTTAGTTATGTACAGTTTGTAGGTTTACACCACACTAGGTAATCACTGGGTGTAACTAAATGCGACCTGGTTAGGCATCGGTATTTTGAGTACGACACAACTGAATCATCATGTATATATAATTCTTCTTTAATCTCTTCAATTGAATAAACTAAAGATATTCACAACGTTTGGCATCATCTGTTATTTTGCGCATTTATGATACAAAACTAGTGGTGTTGATGTTACTCATTGAGTCGCTATTTATCCGTCCGTATAAGACACGTCTAAAGTTCATTTCACTCCTTTTCCCCCAGGTACCGAGGATGAATACGCATCATCATTCCCATTCTTATGCAATTCTTCGAGCGTGCGAGACATCTCATCTGATCATCTTCTTTCGTGACAGTTAGAGCCCCATTTGTTACAATAAATTTTAACTTGTATTACAGGTAGAGTAAAAAGCCGTCGCTTTTGAACAAACTGCTACCTTACTGGGATTTATCTAATGCAGCATCGATTTTAGACCGGAGGTTGGCAGCGGTAGCTCCGGGTCCTGAGAAGTGGCGAGCAAAAGCTGGCTGGATTAAAGAGCGGAAGACAATCTGAGCACCCCTAGCTACTGTCAGAGGTAACTAATAGATACTTGTAGTGGTCTTACCCAGTTACAGGGAGAGCGAGCCAGAGGACAAGTAGAAACTTGAAGGTATAGTAGAATGGAAACCAGTAGACTGCACTAATAGCACTTTCAAATACGGTAAGAAAGGCATAGACAACCCAGTACTAATCAACATGTCAGCAAAAATCTGTTTATCATCGGTGAAAACATACAGTGAGCCATTGAGTATCGTCGCTCTTGCCAACGCTGAGTAAGGCTTCGAGTGAGTAGTAGCTGGGGATTACAAATCCAGCAAGATTCGTGAGGAGCTGTCCACCAAGATTGAAGAAGATAAACGCAAAGTAAGTAGCGATCACTCCGATGAAAGCATACACTTTCGGGACGGATGTCTGCTTTTCCAAATTGTTGATGGTAGGATACTTGGAGAGCTGTTTGAAGATAATTAGCATATACAAATGACTGAAGCTAGCGATGCCTTGTACCTCTTTGTCTATTCGACTTATGTAAATCTGGACCTTATCTTGAATGGTAGACATATTGTTGATCTACTTGAAAGGGAGAAGATTTCTGATCGATAAATTTCAACTGAGAATGTTTTTTCCGTTTTATCTGTAGGTTCGAGTCTTGGTTGTGAAGAAGACAACGTCTCGATACACCCTCATCTTGGAACTTGTCTAGCGCTCCAGCCACATCTCCAGAGCTCTGAGCCCCCTGCTCCTACCGGGTCACATGCAGGAGACATATCATCTTGCCAAACTAACAACGTCGCTGGGGAAGGGAATAAACAGATGTTGGAGTAAGTTTTAAATACCTCGACTTCATCAATCTCCACCGACTGCTGTGACGTACACGAAGTTATGTGCATGTATATCTTCTTCACGACTGCGAAAATGCCAGTCGCACAAGCCAAGCAAAAGCACTTCCTGATGAAGTCCTACTTTCTCTGATGTTCCGGGAAGTGAGATGCTCAGAAGATTCTCCTTGGATGAAGGAAATTCCAACCTTTCGCATCGGTCAAAACCGAACATGACCCACAGCGTCATATTCTGATCGAAAATGATACCTACGGATTATGCTAGCTCCCAAAGAAAGTAATACGAGACGAGCGATGAGCAGGAATGAAGAATATATGAGTTACTATTCATGACACTGCTGGATCAAAGCCGTCAACACATCGCCTGCTACGGTAAATTTGACAGCGCTGCTTGGGCGCATAAAGCGTAATTACATATTAATTACTTTAAGATTCTCACAAAGACTAAAAATAACAAGAAGTGCATCTTCTTCCGGTGGTCATCTAAAAATATTGGTACGGCGCATTCAACGAGCCCTGAGCAACCTTATTAAGTCGGAAATGGTAAGGACAGTATTAGATGTCTGGCAAAAGAAGTCTTATCAATACTAAGCATAGCATTGAAGTGGTACAATCATTATCAACATTGATTCCCGCAACTCTTCACTTCATCAGATGTTAAAGGGTCAAGTAACGTGAGGCAACATGATACTAGTATATGTGTACAACCAACTTGATACTTGATACTTGTCCGTCCGTGTTGGGGTGATGATTAAATCAACTCTCCAATCTATCATACGGTTCTGGTATAAAGTGTCAAATGTATCTCTCCGTAGATATGGAATCAGCCAGACCCGCTTGAACGTAGAATACGAAGAGAGGTTCATCATAATTACGTGTGCACGTATCTACGGGGGAAAACTTTCTAGGAGTCACCTACTTCGTAGCAAAATGAAGACGATGCACAAATATGGATGTCAGTGTTTCTTCCAGGTTTGGATAGCAATGCTCGTCACCAAACTACATATGCGTTGCTCGACGGCCTGGTACTTGAATGGTCTTAAAAATAGCTGTTGATTGTATGAGTAAAGCTCAGAAGCTTTCAATCCAGCCCTCATGTTACGCAATGATAACTCTTCTCCAGCAAGATTGTACGAGGTAACAAAGCGCTCGTTCCTCATCGGTGTTGCGTCGTCAAATACTGAAAGGGCATGAAACTGGTCGCGATAGTACGAAGTAACAACAGCGAAAAAAGCGACAACGAGAGACTGAAAAATATGTGAGACATGGGGGAGAGAACAGTCAACCAACTCTCAGATAACTTAAGTCATCAGTTGCATCGAAAGAGTAATCTTATAGGAGGCACCTGAATAACGGGGCCGCTGGGGTATTGAAAATAATCCTGCGATCATTTCGTGTCCACGGACACATAAGTTAATGCCTATGAATGCACACAATTAACTGCAGAATTATTTTCAATGCCCTGATTTCTCGTGCTACTGAACCGAGTCGGATACCTCCAAAAAACTAACTTGTGTGAGGACTTAAGTTAATGTGCTAGCACATAACCATAGAAACACTGAGAAGAATGAATGAAGGGGCTGTCGCATTGGCGAAGAGCGACTGCAGTGAACCTACCATACACATCGATGCCTCAGTCAAAAAGAGTGATATCGCTCCTAAGTGAACGTTACAAGCAAGCACGTCAGCGCCCTGGCGCAAAAATACTCCTGTTTGCTAAATATTTTTCGAAATACAGATGAGGGGAGGAATGCCCAAAGAACTCTGATCCTTCCCCCGAAGAGGCCGTGGCTCACTTCTCGGGGCGTGGTCAGCACATGGCTATCTGTTGCATTTATGAGACTTGGGAGGTATCATCATGTGCTGATCTTTACAAAGAAGTCACTATTGTGATGTTGGATGGTTAATGGGGTGTATGAGAATATATATGATTCGCCTTCGTACTCTGCCAAGAACTGTAGGAATGTTTTCTGGTTTTCGGTCTTGTGCCGTTGAAAGAGTCAGTTCCTTGTCTGTTTTCTTTCGTCGTCTGTGTGTTTCCAAGATCTAAAATTATGCTTTTTGCGTATATAACATCTTCTATCCCTATGGTTAGATTTGCTGTTCTTATTATCGCTGTGACGTCCTTCAATTCTGTAGTTTCCGTTCTGTTGGCCTCTATCATGATTTCGGTGAAATTTTCGATTAACAAACATCGCCTCACCTGGTTTGTGTTCCGACATTGTAGTCATGCCGATAGTACCTCGAATTTTGTTGATGACATCGTTTAATGGATCATCTGGCATCATACATGCGAGACGGCATTCTGGAACACTTGTGACAGCTTTTAAAATCATGTCACGGAGTGTTATTTCATCCTGAAAGTTCATTCGTAGGCTCAACTGAAATGTCCTAAGTTGCTTAACCATTACTTTACAGGATTCTGAGAGCAAATTTTCCAGATTTTTGTCAGTGATTGCACGAAGAGTTATCTTATTCCAGTCGTTTTGTGCATTTCTCTTCTTTTGATGACCTTCGATTTGACTTCTCATTAAGTCAAGCAATTTATGAATATTCAAAACTGTGCTGCAGCGTAGGTAATATAAATCTAGGGCTTCTCTATCAAACACCATAAATAATGACGGCCTTATCTCATCGCCACTGATGTTAACTATGTCGCATTTTTGTTTAAAAATCTGAAATTTGAAATCTAGATTATCAAGCTTGCTGCCAGTATACTTTTCCGAGCTGTTGTAAAGTTTGGACATGCCAGCCATTTTAAAACTCGGTTCTGATATTGGTTTTGCGGGATCGATAGAACTTTGGGCTTCATCTTCTTCTGATTCATACTTTCGAGTTTCTTTTCCTTTGTTCTTGTGGATACTTCTTCCTTCTTTGGAGAAATACTTTTCAATATTCTTCAGACTCTGAGCTACCCTTGGCGATACAAAATTGTTAGTTTTGAAGCTTCCAACGTGTGATGTTTACACCCCAGTCATACAACAAGTTCTTGGGCTTTCTTAAAATAATATCTTCACACTTTTTGAAATCAGCGTCATCGAAAGAAACAAATTCTTCATAAAAGACCTCCAAAAGGTTGTCATTGAAGAATTCAACTAATTCGACTTCTGACATGGACTTAGAGATCCATGAGTTGGTATCAACTCGTTCGTTGGGTGCGGGATCGAATTTTCCATGCTCGTTCTCAATTTCAGATGGGTTTGTCTTGCTAGATTCTGCATATGCCTTAGATTCAGACAATATGTATGGTTTGATGATCTTGCAGTTTATTTTATTGGGTTGCGCGTTTGGATGAACGCAGTTGACGATGATAGATTAATATCTTAAGTTATCCAGGCTGTAGCAGTGAACGGTCCACAGAATGGGTTATTAGCGGCTAGAACTAGACCAGCGAGATGTTACAGGCAACAATCTAAAGTGTTCTTGATCTGAGTATCGATAAACTGATAGGTGTGACTTCACTTCAGGGTTCAATGAGGGGTATTCAATAAAACTTTATTTTGATTACAAAGCCGAAACGTGACATTATACGAAAACATGCGTCACCTGTAAAGGTCGTCGGTGTTAAGTTTATCTGTTGACACTTTACAGCGACATCTAAGATCGTGCTACATGAAGTCGCCACTCAACATCCGCAGAATACTACGACAAAAGATGGATACTGTTATCGAAAGTCCAGCTTCTTCGACGGACAGAAGCCTCCCCCCCTTACCTAACCTTATCCTCCTTCCTTGCCCTTCCTCCCCATACCGCACTACCATCACCTCCGTCAAACTCAGTGCCACCTAACAATCCGGTGGCTGATAGGCACATCCTCCAGCCTATCCCTCTCTCCAATCGGGCACCAACCGATACGCTCCCTCAAAGTAAAAGTGTCGTGTCCGAAACCATAAACCCGAACCTCCCACGCGAGCTTGTAGCAATCGTTGAGGAAAGACAACGCCGCGAACGTGCCTGGTATGTGCGCATGATGAAATTCACGAGTGTTGTAAGCAAATTTAACAGCCTTCTCGCCAATTTCAAAGAATAAATCGAGAAAGAGGAAGGAATAGCGTTTCAGATATTTTCCGTTAAGCAATCTCACTCTCCGCAGCTGCTGAAGCAGCTTGTTGTAATTTCACTAGAGAGAAAGAGAAATTCAGAGGGTGATCAAGTGAAGCGGATAAGTCACTTAAGATAAGTTAAGAAAGTAAGAAGTTAAGATAAGTTAAGAAAGAGATAAGAAAGAGATGCATATCTAACAAGAGAATAGATACTCTCTTATACAAGGTAAGAATGGAGTATTCCCAGAATAGACAACCCATTAATATTCACCTAAGTTGTGAACCTTTGAAACACCATATTTGATAACCCTGAAATACATGTGAAACAAAACCCCATAATTTCCATATCGTTACAGAATGTGAGTCTCAGAAAGAGTCAGTTAACTAGAGACATATGTGAAGATCTAGCTGGGCACTAGGAAATATTAATGCATATCACCCAGAAGCATTAGCATTTCCAACACAGCTCCAGCCCCCCCTCCTATTTCCACACACTCTCGCCCATGGAAAGGCGCCAGGGTGGATAAAGCATATTCCTCGAATAAACCAGCCGTTGTTGCAGCGACTCAAGTCGCATTGGCTCCAGGTCGAGCTGGAAAGCAGGGGCAAACCAGCGTACGCAACTGACCTAACAAGCCTGCTGTCACTGAAAACTCTTGGGCTACTGTGATTCGTAATAGACACAAGAAGGCAAGAGCTGTCACGGCTGAAACATCAAGAGGTGGACAAAATAAACTGAATGAACAACAGAAGCATTAACACCTAGGAAAGTTCTTCACAAGTCATCTCGATAAACGTTGGTGGAATATACGACCAAAAACAACATGTTCCAACAAAATTTGAAGATAAAAGACTTTTTCTCCGGCTACCTCTGGGGCATGATTGGAGAAATTTGTCACCCGCAGGGATTCGAGAGATAGTTGTGAAGAAAATGGCTATCTTACCTGCGTACATTGGGCTAATAAAGCCAATTCGCTCAGGATTTGCCCTAAGTCCTAGCAATGCAAATGCCCGCGAAGCATTGCTACAAGCCGCAAATGGACTCTTTTTGCCAGGCGCCAAACTCGTTCCTGCTGAAAATTTAGTGCCTCTCCTCATCGCGATAGTCCCTGCTTCTATTTACACCGATAAAGGGCGTGTCGCGGTGACACACGAGATCCAATCAGACTAAATTTAACGCGTCTCCTCAGTGCGCCCAACCGTACTAAAGCTGTTTGGCAGCGTCAATCACGACGCCCCGCATAGAACATGGCTAGGACTTTTCTCAAAAGCACCTCGTCCTGGTTTTCGTCTGTTCGATGAATCTGGCCTGGCGAAAGTGTTTAAAAAACAGGATCCCATAGACTTTTGCAAAAGGTGCAAAAGCCACCACCCGACAAGAAATTGTTCTAGAGCGCCTTCTTGCGGAAATTGTGGCTCGACAATCCACACACAAGATACACGTCAAGCTTTCACTCGATACCGGGATTGTGGGGGCCCACACCGCTCTGACAGTCACAGATGCTTAGCTCGACCGACTCGCAGTGGCTCTCCAACTAAGGAACAGTTAAAAAATTTTCTTCAGGCTGGAAACCGCGAATACCAGACAGTAGTTCGAGCTAAAGCTGCTGAAGCAAGGGCGTCAATTGCAGAGGAAGCAGCAAACGCAGAAAATTTTAGTCAAAATCTCGATACCGCTAATATTGAAACCCCAGAGCCGCTCGTCGATGTGTCGACGGATGACTCTGTGCAGTTATGAAGGGCTCACCTCAGAGCCTCTCGTTGCCTCCTCTCAGGTTTTTGTCAATAAATGTGGGAAGAGGCAGCGCCGCGCGCGGTATTGCGCTTTCGCGAGCGTGCGAATTACAATTGGATTTTTTGTTAGTTCACGGACCTTGGTGGTCTAGATGCATCAAATCAAATCCTTACTTCAATTGCCACATACCATATGGAGGCGGCGACGTCCCACCACGTGCTGTTACTTACACAAGGAAGGATGCTAAGAATGTCAACGTAGTTCAGGAATCCCCTTCCTCAAGGCTTACAGGAGACTACTGTTGGGTTAAAGTGAATGGACTAGCATTTTTAAATGTTTACAAAGAACCTTATAACTCTTCAGCAGTGGAACCGTTATTGTAGTGGACTACCCCTTCTTAGACAATTACCGCTGGAGACTTTAACTCTGTCTATTGGGCTTGGCAACCCAGCGCTAGGGGCTTCTATGGGCAAGGAGAAGAAATGGAAAGATTTGCAGATAAGTATGGACTATCGCGTCTAATTTTGGGTGAACCGACACCATGCTGGGAATACTTCGGATCTTGTATGGTCAAAAATCAGTGGTGTTTATGCGTGGGTTGACCGAGATGAGTGTGTGACAAGCGATCACTTTCCAATTTCTGGAATTGTACCAAGCTATACTCGAGCCACCAATAAACCGAAAGGTTCACTCAGAGTCTCAAAAGATAAGGCTCCTCTGTTTGCACATCTAGTTTCTCAACGGATCCCCAACGTACAGGAACTAACTGCGACGGGATAGGTCGAACAATTCGCCCAGGATTTGTGTAGAGCTCTTACTGATGCTTTGAAAGCAGCCAGTAAAGCCTCCAATGGTGGATCTGGTAGATCAGCTCCTTGGTGGACCCCAGAATGTAAGGCTGCCCGCCTTCAATACCGAGCAGCCTCCACAGAGTCTGACCGTAATTAATATTGATGGGCCTACAGAAACACTATCGCTGGGGCTAAAAGAGATCATTGAAAGAGTCGCATAGAAGCTATGAAATCTCAGTCGGATATTTACAGTCTCATGTGATGGGCTAATCCACGGCAAACTAAACTTCCTCCACCCCTGCTTTTCAGCAGGCGCCTCATCTTAGAACAAGCGGAGCATTCGGAAAATTTACGAGATTGCCTTCTGGCGCGTTTTGAAGCATCTTATGATCATCCCAATCCTACCATAACTGCGGAAAACCGTAACCCGTGGATAACGGAATTCAAAGATATAGAAGTACGAACTTGCACAATAGGCAGCGGCAACACATCCCCTAGGCCAGATGGAATTTCGGTGGATCTGCTCACTGCCTGCTGGAATACTCTTGGCCCACTTGTTACCCATCTGTTTCGCATCTGCCTTAGACTGGGTTACCATCCAACCTGCTTTAGGTCAGCAGAAGTTGTTTTCATCCCAAAAGCGAATTGAGACACATCCTCTGTGAAAGGGTGGAGACCCATCGCTCTCCTATCGTATCTCGGGAAAGGATTGGAAAGGATTATTGCAAAACGAATGTCAACTCTAGCTTTTACGGCCGGCGTTTTTGCACATCAACAATTTGGAGCTCTACCTAAACGTTCAGCGACCGATTTAGTCTCTTGTGTCGTACACGACATAGAAGAGGCTCACTCAAAATTGGACCCAACACTTGTAACCCTTGATGTTCAAGGAGCCTTCGACGCAGCTCTCCACAATAAACTATTAGTACGAATGCAGAAGCAAGGCTGGCTAGACTCGATTTTACGGTGCACAGCCTCCTTACAAGATCGAAAGGTTCAACTTCGCTACCTAGGAGTGAGAACGTGCCCCAAGAAGCTATTCTGCGGTGTCCCGCTCTGATCACCGTTCTTTCCACTCATTTTTTTTCTGTACATTGCTGAACCCATGTGCAGCGGGAACTTTAGTGCAAGGTTCAGTTATGCAGATGATATTGGAATCCTTGGAATTGGGCGTGCAGCTGCTGAATCGGCAGCTGTGGCTCAGCGCGAAGTGGATGAGTTGCTCGAATGGGCAAGTAATAACGCTGTTTTATTCGATACTGGGGAATCGGAAGCGATCAGTTCCCAGGGTAGCGAGGAGAAAATTCTGTTGGAGTGACTGTAAACCGTACCCGGATCGAGCCGGCTGATAATATTTGTTGGATTGGAGTGTACCTCGACTCACAACTCACATTCAAACATCATGTAAATACATGGTGTGGGAAAGCACTTAAAGCTGCTCAACACATGCTAAAACTCAGCCCAGTATCATGCGAGGCAGTCCCTGAACCTCTGGTAGCTGCAGTCGACTCTTGCGTTGTCCCAGTGACGACCTTTGCTGCGGGAGTTTGGTGGCCGGGCTTAAAACGCCCAACGAAACACGGAGATGTGGCCCTACCTACAGCTGGTCTCTACAATCTTATCGATAGACCAGTTCGTGTAGCTTTACGGGCCGCACTTCCAGTATGGGGAACAACTCCGAACGTAATTCTACATCGGGAAGGAGGAATTCCACCCGCCAGAATACTCTTAAAAAGTAGTTGCCTGCGACTCGCTGCCCGAATAAACTCTCTAGACACTCATCATCCTCTTCGCAGTAGAGCAAGCATATGCCCGAGTGTAGGCACGCTTAAGTACAAAAGAATGGTCGTACTGTCTAAACATCCAGAATCCCAGATGACACGCTTGCAGAGGGCCTTCCGACAGCTTCCACCATCATCAGAGAGCGTTGAATCTTTACTTGCACCTTTATATTCTCAATCGCAATCAACAAAAGCAGAGAGTATTATAAACCACGAGAATTGGATCCAAACAATTCCTTCTTCTGTCATTTGTGCCTACTCTGACGGCTCTTCAGAGCGCATGGAAGATCTCCCTGGGGATTCGTCTTGCAGCGCGGGGGCATTGCTTTTAAGAAAGATCAAGGGATTCTATATGGAGAAGTGTACGATGCCGAATTTTTTGGGCAACCATGACACTCCGAGTTGCGCTCTCCACAAGACAAAGCAGGGAGAAAATTTATGTTCTTTTGGAAAATCAAGCTGCAGTCCGGGCTCTTCAGACTGGAAGGACGACCTCTTGTCTTAGGTTAACCCGGATCTTTCAGGACGTTTCCCAAAAAGCCAATTCGGAAGTTAGATGGGTGCCAGAACACTCCAAGATACCTGGGAATGAAGAGGCTGACGTGGCCGCGCGAGCTGCACTTCAATCATTCCCCCCTCGCAATATTGAACCTAAATTCATCACGTTTTCCTATGTACGCCGTCTTATGCAACAGCGGCGCCAGCAGCTGATCGAAGATTTGTGTTCCATGGTCTGTCCGGCTTGGTATAAAGACCTAGACCTATAGGTGTGCTGTCGAAAGCCTCCAGAGCTTAAAATTCCGCGGCAGCTTTTGCAAATGCTTATACCAGCAAGAACCGGGCACGGTGACTTCGCTGCATATCACCGCAGACTACATCATGAAAATGCAAATTTATTTTGTATTTGTGGTCAAGAGACATTCTCCACTCACTTTGTGCGTTGTCGAGAACACGCCAGCCTAACGCGTGGGTTTAGGAAAAGAAGGAAAATGGGCGATCTTTCCAACCAACTTCTCGGCCCAAAGTTTGTCTGGGAATTTACAAAATTTGCAAAATTAACAGGCTGTTTTGGCAACATATTCGCAAGCTCGTCCTCCGCTGAAAGCGAGGACAGCATATCGTAAAAGTCGTTGAGGGCAGCGACATTGAGGAAACAGAGTGTGTGAAACGCTAGACGGACTCAGCAACCTATGTTATTATATCAGAATAATGATGTCATATGTTATACATACATAATTTATGCATAACATTAAATAGCTTTATGCATGGTCTCCAGGAACATTCTAGATACATGTAGTTATG
Source organism: Podosphaera aphanis (assembly GCA_022627015.2). NCBI lineage: Eukaryota > Fungi > Ascomycota > Leotiomycetes > Helotiales > Erysiphaceae > Podosphaera > Podosphaera aphanis. The sequence continues at coordinate 42,390 of JAKRRZ010000006.1, forward strand.
GGAGGAATCTTCTAGAATACTGGTATCAAAGAGAACTGGAATGTTCCAGTACTGAGCAGAGCTCGTAGAATGTTCTAGAGACATGGCTTTGGAGGATAGATGTATGTAGAACTCAGGTATATAATGAGATATTTGGCCTCAGACTAGACAGTAAGAAAAAAAAGGAGTTCAAGCCTTGAATACATATTATTATCTTTCCAGAATAGCAGCAGCAAGTGCACTAGTCATACTATCATATCTACTGTGAGCATGTCCTACCTCACCTCATAATCACAATAACCTATATGTAAAATTTTCTATTTTTCTTGTTCGGGCTTCTCCATTTGGATTCTGAGGTCAGAATTTTTGGGATCACGGAGCACTGTTTTATTCAGGCGTTTTTTAAGGTGTTCATATGCGCGTGTAGATATTGTAAAGAGGTGCGAACGAGTTGGGCATACCCTCAAGTATGATCCCCGCCAGCTCCGCCAGTCCCGAACCAAATGGACGAAGGACTATGTCTAGGACTTAACTATAGAAACAAACATGAAGTCGCCTATATGGGGGAGTAAGGCGCTAAATCGGGTAAAATGAAATCAAAGTAAAAAATTCTGTAGCGTTTTACTCAATACTAGGACCCATAGGTATTGATGAAAGGTTTAGAATGTATACTCGACTACATATTTCCAGTCCGCTTTACCAAGCTAAAGAAACCGTACTTGAAAAAACACATTAAAGTAAAGCTATACACCAAAGATGAATTCTAAAGATACTGTGATAAAAGCCGCTACATATATCAGTGATCTAAAATCTGACGTTTTTAAAAGCGAACGTGCAGCTGCTGGTGGATAAGGAATTCTTCAGTCAACATTTAGAGGTCAGATGTGAGGGGATCAATCATACCAGATATTTCACCCAAATCAGCAGCAGTTTCCAAACCTCTCGGACAACTTTGAATATCCCACTTTATCACACGCAACTGACGCATGTGACCTGTTTTCGGCCGATCAATTGTGAGTATAAGAACTACAAAATCTAGTTATGATACAACTAAATAGTCATCGAACTTCTGATCACACTCGAATTGCGCTGAATATACATTACAAAGATAGTTCGAATATAAATAAGACTGGATTGAAGTAGAGGTATATAGCAGCACTATAGTGCTTGCTAGCATGTAGAAGATGGTCTATCTTAAGGTTCCAGAGGATCGCGACATTCATGAACAGTCATATTCAAGTGCAAATTTTGAAAAACCACGCGGTTCTCAGCGAATAGAGCGCCTAAACGGTTATATGAAATCTCAAGAAGTTACTGAGAAGAGCGCTAGAGACAGTTCGAGTTAGATGAATCCCAGGACATGTGGATATTTAAGTTATCCGAGGTTTGACTGTATCGACCGACGACAGAGGAACAAACAAAGGTTTATGAGTCTTACGCATCCAAAGGACGAGCCTAGTCATTCCACATGTATCTTGATCAAGGGATTTTCACAATTAATCACATTTTTGTCAAAACGTTAAACCGAGGATAATGTCATCTCTCTGCTTGCACATTTTTCGCTAGATTTCAGTTGCGACTTTGTGAGCCACAGGAGCCACCAAAAAGTATCTCAATGTCTATCCAACTCAATTCCCTCCATGCGCATTTATTTTAAATCAGAATATAGAACATAAGTTTTGTAAATAAACTTCACATGCAAGGTACAGTTTTTCGATTTAGATTAACGTCGAATGTGGTGTTCCTACTGGTGCACGAGGCATTTGACTTCTTTTTTTTTTTTTTTTAAATCATTCTTGTGTATGCAGCCCGAAGCTATGACACGTATGGTTACGGAAGGTGTGTTTCTCATAGAATGACTCATTTTGACGTTTTGGAACACTCATACTCAGATTTCATTTGCAGATACCACTACGAGGATAACGTCTTGCGACATGTAACCTCTTCCGTGAATACCCACCACAGGGAAAAGCGGGAAAAACCCATGGTTATCTAAATATGCTTTCATCAAGCTATGAGAAAAACACCACCGCGAGAGAGTGTGGTTAACGGGTCTTACTGGATTCGAACCAGCTTTCTCCTATCTCGAGTGGGGCATGTGTCCAAGCTGCCCAGACTCTACTTGGGAGAACGGCCCGGACGGTGTACCACACCACCATCCGACCCGCATTTAACTTCATTTAGCCGACAGATGAAGACAACACCACAGGTACATGTAGTAAACAAATTAGCATATGATCATCTATCCACATACCTATAAAACCCTTCAATACTTCATAGGTATGTGACGGTTTGGATATAATTGAGCATTTAACAGTCAATAACCATGTATTCAGAGTCTGGCACATGCATACTTTGCCATTTGGGCCAAATTTTAGCCACATCCTCAGATCGTTCCGCCTTGAGAAATTGGATGCTTTCTCATTTCATATTAGGATCATGGATAACTTCTCAGCGAACACAGAATTGCCTTCTTCTAATTACCTTAAGCGTTCAATTGACTGTTGTTAACCTGTTTCTATACCTGTATTTAAATATTAGTAGCGAACTTCGTCTTCCCACAATTAAGACACCCGTTGTCTCCGATTTACGGGAGCGGTGTTCCCCCCATTCTACGATATTTACATGTATACACACCTAGGTTTTCGCCGAGGTGTAATTTATGACTTGATTGCATAGAGCGCAATTTGATGCTTTAATTCGACACACAGCCCAGATCACAATGCTACATGTACATATATGTAATTAACTTGTATGGGCCTAACTTCCGACAAAAATGAAACTTAATTCGATGTGTGTATGTAGGTGTGCACATTTCCATCACACCTGGCTGTGGTGATATTTTAAATTTAAAAGCGCCAAGTTAATCAGCTATACCTAAAGTGGCTTGACTCAAATTCTAAAAACAAAGCGTTCATGTCAAGCAGCGAGACCCTAAAATTTGTTATGTGACTAGTATTATTAGTAGCAGGGTAGTTAGATGCGACAAATCAAACCAAAAATCTTTTGCGTTAGAAAGGATGCTATTCACAGAGTAGAGTCGGATCGGTTAGACTGAGTCTCTCTGGCTGGTTACCTACCTACCCATTCAACAAAGTATTATGCCAACCGGCGGAGTATCCAGTTGTGGATTGATCATAGGCTTCAAGCTGTCGAGATTTTTGATCATGCTTACCTAAGTCTCATATTACCGAACCACGCTATCCCTCCAACAACCCCAGGTAAACAATTAAAACAATAATCCTACAACGCATCCGGAAAATTCCCACGACGACAGTGAAGCGTTCTGCTCTGTTATCCTTGAACGCCTTTATCAAGTGATAGAGGTAAATTCTAGTCACTCGTTTAGGCTGGCACAAAACCGAAAGCAACTTTGAGCTAGGAACGGCCGGCTGTAAAAATTCAGATCTCTCCAAGGCGACTTTTGCTCTAGAGCCGTCGCAATCTACGAAGGTAATATTTGCTTGTATCTAAATAATGGGTATGTTTCTATTTGTTTCCGACTACTTAGCTGTAGTATTGTGGTGTAACACGTCAGACGTGCTGATTCAATCAAATATCATAGAACAATCATCTCTGGAACTCAGATCACTGAATGTTCGATCTCGATCAAACACTGCTGCATCCTCTAAGAGTAGGCAGCGCCCACTTTCTCGCGCATCAACCGCTAGTGTGCGCAGTGGAACGGCACAATCATTAGTAGATCAAATTCCCGACCCTACTACTGCTAGTTTTCATCGACATTGGTACGAACAAAATTCACATCCCCAACAAAGATTTGGGAACTTGAGCCACCAAATGGCTTCAGAAAGTGTATATATGCAGCCCCAACACCACCTTCACAACACTCGGGAATATGAAATTGACCCTGCTTTGGGGAATACGCCACATAATAATGTTTTATATCATCAGGAGGCACAATATAGACCGAATATGGGGCGCCAACCTACCGCAACCGAGATTTACGGTGCGAATTTTGTCGAAGGCAATGCACAAATGCTGGAAGCTCGAAGTGATGAACACGAGGACTTGGAGTCGGTGGCAAGCCGAACTAAAAAATCTTCGAAGACGAGTGCTGCAAATGAACTTGAGATGAGACAATTATTTCAGGCCAATAAGCACCGAAGCCTACCTGATGTTGCGGCTGAACTCCATGGCAACGAGAGAGGCCCGCAGTCAGAACGACAGAGACAAGTATTTGCTATGTTGTGGTAAGTGATCACACCTGAATTTGAATAAGATCTCGCAAATTTATCTTCAATAGGATAAATCAAGTTTGTCATAAAGGAAAAGGTTCAGTGCCCAGAGGCCGCGTTTACTCAAACTATGTGTCAAGATGTGCTACAGAGCGTGTCACGGTGCTCAATCCAGCGTCTTTCGGAAAACTTGTTCGCGTGCTCTTCCCTGGCCTTAAAACTCGTCGATTGGGAGTACGCGGCGAATCCAAATATCACTATGTGAACTTTAGTCTTGAAGATGATCAGCCCGGATTGACTGAAAGTCAAAAGAATCCGACGCCTCAAACACTTAACAATTCGCAAAATTTTGTCCAGAATTTTACGTAGGTCTCTTATCCTACCATCTAAATGACCTATACTTACCAAGCTATCACAGTCTCCCGTCACAGTCACCTTACCCAGTAGAGAAGGTGGTTTTACCATCAACAGATATACCTCAAGTTCCAGATGCGTGGCCACAACAAAATGAAAGCTTCTTAAGGTCTCACAGTCTATATTGTCAACCGGACATTGTGAGCATCTCTCAACTGGAAAGTTCTAATAGCAAAGTACCTCAGCATCTTCGTTTTATCCCTTCCTGTGAGCAAATGGCCACAGGAGATGAGCCTATCGCCCTACCCAAAATAGCATCTTACATACCTGCTGGCACAGATCCTGATTCAGCTTCCGCTTTGAACGCTTTGTATCGTTCGCATTGCACTTCTCTAGTCGATGCGCTTCGATTTTGCAAAGAGAAGACTTTCTTTCATTTATTCACTTCATTTCATGGGACACTTACAATGCCGGTTCAAAAGCTATTTTTGAACCCCGAAATGGCACCTTGGATAGAGGAATGTGACCTTGCAATGTATCAGAAAATGATGCGAGTAGTCGCACCCTTAACTTTGCAGGTAGCGCCTAAGCCAGTACTTGATACCCTTCGCAACATTTCTGAATGTCTTGTCTCACACATTCAGAATTGTTTCCAAGGTCACCCAGAGCACGTTTTACGTGCAAAAGTGTCCCCCGCGACACTATTTGCAGGCATACTTGACCGAGAATTGAGGGTCAACTTAACTGCCCATGCCGCAGCTAATATGCTATCTAATCCTGCAAATCGCGATCAGATGTATGAAGAATGGATTACGATGGTTCGGACAAGAAAGATAGCAGAATGTGTACCCACTAGTGGGATGGACGACGTTGTAAATTTACTCCTCACAGAATTACGCGACCTTTTAAATCCCATTTCTGTTGATTGGGAATTAGAGAGTAGGACTCTGTATGGAAAAATGGCTTTAAGAAGTGGTCGACAGCAACAGTCCAGCACACATCCTGACTCGACAACAGAAAATGTGCTCGATCGCTGGGTCAATTTTCTAGCATCACTGCCGGAAAGGTTCCCACGTGCAAGCCATGCCGAAATTGTACGGTGCGTGCAAAGCGTTGGGACTGCCGTCATGAGAGACATTACTATCTCCCAAGGCAAAAGCTTTGGTGCGTGGTGGGTCACTAAATGTTGGATTGATGAGATGATCGCCTTCATGGCGGAGCAAGGTGGCTTTATGGAATGTAGTACTCCCGGTATTACCCGACAAAGACCAGGAGGACAGCCAACACTCATTGAAGCCTCCAGTCACAGAGGAAGTCGATACAGCAGTGGAAGCGATGAATTACTGAAAGATAATAATACACAGATTCCAAACTCTGTTTCTCACCAAATGGAAATAATCAGTCAAAATGCAATCAACACTGTCGCCAATCACGATGACAGTGGAATTGGGCTTCGAACACCTGACGACGACTACGTTGTAGAAAAGTATGAATATAATCAAACTGAGCATCTTAATACCAATGGCTTAGAACACCCCGGGCTTAGTTCAAGCGCAATGGGCTAACCTCTACTCTAAATACCCTGAATACGGTTGAGATAACTTCCACTTAATATACAGACAGTACAGTTGGTTAGTTCTTGTTCAAGTCCGGGGGAGGAGTCAGGTTAGTCGTACAGATTATTAATGACTGTTATGACGTTACGATAGTGTGCATTGGATAGGTTGCTCGGTGTCCAGATGGTTTGAATTTCTAGATTTTTTGATAACCCCGACCAGAGATAATTTTCGCCGTCTGCCTGGGAGACGACGATTCCTCTCGGCGCGGCCTCTTGTAAGGTCTATTTTGTTACGGAAGAGGCTTTTTAATTACGGCATACGAAGTCGTAGCTAATGGGTGATGTACAGGCTTCTTCCAACTTCTTTGATCTCTCTGTTTGTCGAGGCATTGGTAAGCGTGTGTTTTTATACTTGGGACCGGAGGAGACAAAATTACATCTGACACTTTTTCACTTTGGCGTAAGAACGTATCTAATTATTCCAATTCTCAGCAATCTATAGCTAGTTGTCTTTTGACGACAGAAATGAACAGCCTACCCTTTGCAAACCGTTTGTGTAGGTCATCTTGTCGTCTTGTGTGGGACCACGATAGGTGTTAATTACAAAGATAATACATGTACCATAATTCACAAGATACACAGTCCGGCCGGTCGCACGGCAAGCTTCTTTCTCTCCCTGCTCCTTCGAACGTGACATGCTATCCGCCCCAGCAACAGCCGAGCACGACCTCAACGCGGAGACAGGGCGGGGTCGGCAACGGACGCCGAATGGCCGGACTAAACCTTTTCCGACCACACCCTCCACAGGACGCACACTTGCGCCCGCGCGCCGCCGGACATCCTCTTCGCTTGCCCTGACAGACCAAGTCGGCGCGTTCATAGATTGGCAGGCCGCCGTGACGCAGATTTTCCTACGTCGTCGCCTCTGCACACCGAGATCGGCGGACGAACGCTGGTCTTCGGGGGTCCCTGAAATGCCCCATCGAAAAGACAATGTCGCGGCCTCACCGCCCTCGCAAGAAGATGTGCCGATGACTGGCGCCGAAGATGAGCCCAAGCAAGAAGAAGAAGAAGTCTATCAGCCGCTCGACCAGCGGATTAGTATCGTAAGTCTACGAGACCTCCGCATCACTTGTGCTAATCGTAGGGCTAGTGTGCTGGTTCGAGTGAAACCGCAGCCTCCTTTCAGTTTAAGAATGAAGATCATACCCTAGGCAACGCTCTACGATACATCATCATGAAAAAGTTAGAATTTTCTGTTCTCATATATTTACGATCAGTTTCTGCCCGTGTACACTGAAACGCGAAAGCTAATCTAAATTTCTCGATGATTTAGTCCGGATGTCGAGTTTTGTGGATACTCGATTCCTCATCCTTCTGAACCCCTCATGAATGTTCGCATACAAACATATGGTGCGTAGCGGCCGAAATAAATTAAGCAACTGGAAATATACTAATACTCTAGAAGAAGGAACAACTGCGATCGAGGCGCTGGAAAAAGGTTTTGATGATTTGATGGATCTATGCGATATAGTCGCCGAGAACTTTATGAAATCTCGGCAAGAATTTGCCGATAGGATGGAGGCATGAGGGTGCTAGTCGTTGCTCTCCGATAGAAGAGAGAATGGGGTTAGATCATGCTTGTGACACCACTGCGTTGATATATGTACAAAAAATAATATGACGAACATATCAGTTGCGTCCCTAATTCCGAGCTATCAGCACCTTGACCAGGTTGGACAGTAAGGATATATACCTCGAGGAAAGCTTCCATGAAGTTTTTGGGAGATTTTGCATTGGGTTCTTCATCTTCTCGGAAGTATTTTAGGACATGAGGCAATTGTTTCCAATAATTAAGCGTTTCCTGCGAACTCAATACTTCAACGTAAGTTCTCAAAAATAAGTATAGTATGACTGAAATCCTGTGAACCCTCTCCTCGATTCTTCTTCACGCACCTGAAATTCGGAATGGCTTTTAGTCAACAGTACATCCACGGTATCAATTTGACTGACGAAACGATTCCGTTCGAATTCTTGTCTGATTTTTGTCCGTATCTTAGGAATTGAAATGTTGAGAGAGTACATAGTTTGGATCTCTGGCGCCTAGTACAACACGTCAGCACCTTCATAAACTGGAGCCAGAGCTTTTTCCTGGATATTGCCGGAATGAAACCCTAAAAACAAATATCTCGGGGGGAAGTTTGGAGGACACACAGCACGAATCCAATCCCGGTAGTTCTTAATCACTCTTTTGTGGGCGTCAGCCCAGCTGATCGCTGTTTTCATCAGTTTTCATGTTTGTGCTGATTCCGGATCGGCTTACACTGTCGCGACCTCTGCGCAAGGAGAGTTGGATTTATAACCATTTTGGGTGTTTTGAGGTTCCATCTCTGGCTCTCCGATTGAGGCCGACCCGACCCAGGCTCCAAACTAAGTCACGTGATATAAGAAGATGTAGTGTGATGACCTTGAGGGCGACGGGGTGTAACATGTAAACTCCAACCAATGTCTAGATAGATTCATAGGTCGTTCATTCAGAATGCCTGCTATACGCCATACATCCAAGCGCAAGGCGCCGCCCTCTGGATACTCAGATATCGAAGATGACTTGCTCATTTTTAGCAATAAGATGAAGGATGCTGAGAATTCGTCCACCGTCAATGTCCCACGGCACCAGGTCCATTGGCCTATTTTTCAAATCAGTCACCAACGTAGCCGATACGTGTATGAACTTTACTACAAGAAGGAGGCGATCAGCACGGAACTGTACAATTGGTTACTGAAGAACGGATATGCCGATAAAATGCTGATCGCCAAATGGAAGAAATCGGGTTACGAGAAGGTATGGTCCAGTCTACAGAAGAGCGGGTTTATTGACATTACGTTGCTAACATCTTCTAAGCTCTGTTGTTTAAGATGTATCCAGACCAAAGAAACCAATTTCAACTCGACGTGTATTTGTCGCGTGCCGAAAGCGCAGATGAAGGAAGATCAAGCGATAGAATGTGTAGGCTGTGGGTGCCGAGGGTGCGCGTCAAGTGATTAGAGTGCGAGACCATGAAGATGTTCTTTGTCCGTGTACTAAAGCCTGTACGTCTCTTTCAATCTTGTTGAAATTATAATCAAAATCCATCGTCAAAAGTGCATCATATGATTCATTTTTTTTATCTTCTCAAACAGTTCGACCTTTACGCCGACCAGTAGTCCCTTCACAACGCCAAATTGTGATATCATAATAACTCGTATCCGAGTACACGGCACGAGAAGGACTCATCTTGAGAAGGCTCTACTCGCAAAGTAGCAAGTACCAAGGTAGTAAATGGTTAGTTTTGCAAAGTCGAAGAGTAAGAGTTTGAGAGCATCGGGTGTCATGTCTATGCACAGTTGCGTGCACAGCACAGACAATTTGTCTGAATTCTTTAATACGCCCTGATCACTTACATGTTCATGTGGACTTGGTCCCTTAATACCAAGCCTATTATATTATGCATGCATACAGAGAATGTACATGTACAATGACCAATTGAGAGAGTGTGCATGTCTACGCGTTTTCCCCAATCAGGACTCGCACCCCGCTCGTGCGGACAACACCATAGATCTGAGCTTGAAGCACTAATTCCACGAAAATAAAAATCGACCTGTGAGGCTTAATGGCGTGAAAAAGAGGGTTGACGCTGGAAGTTAGGTCACAAGTGCCCGACGGGGCGATGAACTACGTTCTGTCAAGATTTACACACTAATTAGAGAACCACGGAATCAAAAAGTTTGAATGTGCATCTGTTTATATGCGTGAGAGGGTCGACTAAGTTGTAAACGGACAATTAAGCTGCCTAGAGAAGTCTTTATCCCTGTGGGCTTTACAACTAATTACAGGTTAAGCTATTGGTATACAGCGATTCCCCCATGTCCAATCTTAAAGATCGTTCTAGAAATATCTACAAGTTTCCCTTGAGGCTGTCGATGTTGCCGTGGTTCTATGGACGCTTCGTCGGGGTTCTACGTGTAAGCGAGATTACTCGAGATTACCCGAGTGCAAATCCGGCATATACAGTAGCTCACAAAACTGGCCAATCAAATCACAAATTCTGATGCTTTTGATGATAACTTCACAACATGACCTTATAAAATAAAATCTCTAATACATTGGGAATCATTGCTTATTTCTCTACAAGTAGCACTTTTTTAAATGTGAAAAATATGAGAATTGTACATTTTATATGAGTCTTGGCATCACCGATTCTTTGGCCACTTTTGTGAGCATGTTTTAGAGACTTGAACCTTTGAATCACAGCCCAGAAAATCTTCCCATTCTCATAAAGCTTACATTTTTTCTTGGATATCCCTTTTTCTGCGTCTGGAGATTCCTTTGAATCAATAAATCTATCAAATCGCCCTCTATTTACATTTAGATGGAAAAGAATAGACATGATGATTAGGTTTTGACTGAATCATAGTTAACTGAATCTCAGTTGGATCGGATCGAAAAAAACGAGTATAATTTTGAGCTGATGACTTATAAAATCTAGAATTTCATGGAAACAAGAAGAACAGTAGAGCCTGAACTTGCTTTTAATGGAAAGATTCGACCTCCTGAAACAACAAATCATTTTACCTCCAACAGATCTTCAATTTTTCTTTTAAAATTTGATCAATTGTGATCGAGAATTACAGGTCAATTTATCACTCAAAATATTTTGCAATCTGATAATAGAATGACGAAGCTATCACCAGATTAAATTACTTCCATTACCTCATTACTAAATGACGGCAAATCAACGCAAGAAGTTGCCCAAATAATAGGATGTTGTAAAACTATAGTCGAAAATTATCGGAAGGATATGGTTACTGAATTACCAGTTCCAAAGTCAGGCCGACCGCGGAAGCTCACGCCAAGAGACAAGCGAGCCATCGCGCGCTCGATGGTAAATGGCAGCGTCAAAACGGCAGTTGAAATGACAAGGTTGATCAATAATGAAAGAGAATATAAAGTTTCACCAGAAACTATTCGGCGTGCTCTGAAACAAGAAGGTTTGAAAGCGTTCAAAAAGAAAAAATAACCACTTCTATCAAAAGCTCACCGAAGAGCCCGTTTGAAATGGGCGTTGGATCACAAAAACTGGACAATTGATGATTGGAAAAGGGTTATTTGGTCAGATGAGACCAAAATAAACCGGATCAACAGTGATGGTATTAGATATGCTTGGGGAAAAGACCACAATAGTCTCAGTCCAGCAACAGTGGAAGAGACGCTTAAATTTGGAGGAGTCAACCTAATGATTTGGGGATGTATGTATTGGTTCGGCGTCGGTGGGATGAGTCGTGTAGTAGGCAGGATGAATTCTGAACAACTTATGAGCATTTTGGAGACTTGTTTACTACCAACTTTGGATCAAATCGCAACTCAGCCTGATTCCTTCGCCGCATCAGATCTTATTTTTCAACAAGACAACGACCCAAAACATACTTCCGCGGTTACAAAGAACTGGCTAGCTTCAAAGAGAATATCTACCATGGGTTGGCCATCTCAATCGCCTGATTTAAACCCAATTGGGCACCTCTGGAGCTTAGTAAAACGTCAACTCGGTCAATACCAGGAACCACCCAAAGGAATGCATGAATTATGGGCGAGAGTTGAAGAAGTTTGGCATAAGATAGATAAAGAAACATGCCAAAATTTAATTGAGAGTATGCCGTCAAGGGTTGCAGCTGTATTGAAGGCAAAAGGTGTTCACACCAAGTACTAAAATGATGCTCACAAAAGTGGCCAAAGAATCGGTAATGCCAGGACTCATATAAAATGTACAATTCTCATATTTTTCACATTAAAAAAAGTGCTACTTGTAGAGAAATAAGCAATGATTCCCAATATATCAGAGATCTTATTTTATGGGGTCATGTTGTGAAGTTATCATCAAAAATATCAGAATTTGTGATTTGGTTGGCCAGATTTGTGAGCTACTGTAGCTGGATCACACCTGGAGCCTCAGCTCCATGACAATATGTTCAATAACCCTAATCTTTTCCATGATCCCAGACACATTCCAGCTTATATTGATCTAGCTGATAATCGTGTCTGTTTCTCTGTAAACAAAATACCAGCTTCGGAGAAAGCCCTTTCGCTTGATGATGAAGTAGCTGAAATTGCTAAAAATATCCTGGCCGTTCTACTCAGAATAGGTAATGTTTTCGCATGAGCATTCCACCATGCCAAAAGGTCTTCCTTCAATACGTGACTCCTGATAAATATACAGATACACCTTTATTTCATGACTGAACCTTGATGACCAAAGGGACCGCTTTCTTCTTCCCCATACGTAGTCTGAACAGGTCTTGGTCTCCTTTAACTTCTTCGGAAATGCTAGCTGGATTATAGTAGAAATCCAGCTTGGGACGCAGATCAAGCAAAGTTGCGAGCATAGCATGTTCGAAAGAGATATTGTAATACTTTTTTAATATACCAATGACTTCTGCTGTGTCATACAAATCGCTTATATGGGAGGATACTCTTGTCATTTTTCTCTTGTTTTCCCCTAATCAAAGCATGGCCAATAATAGAGTGATAGAGTAGTCATTTTTACGATAATAGTTGCCAGTGTTGCATGTTTTAATAGTAAAAAAGTATATGAGGCCAGATTGATTTCACCTGAACAGTTTGTCTAAGCTGGCGGGCGAACCATATCACCACAGACCCTCAGGAAAAAAAACATTAATTTAATGTTTCTATACATTAAAATAATGTGTGTAGAAAAAATACATTAGATTAATGTTTACATACATTAAATTATTGTTTGTATACATTAAGTTAA